>JAYMFW010066214.1:0-10799 GCA_036785005.1 Tubulanus punctatus | reverse complement strand
ATGCCGCTTTTAGCTGATGCATGGGTTGCAAGAAACTTGATTTGGGAGAAAAAATCAAACCCTACAAGTCTTTTTTTCTAGATCAGAGGCTCCCAGTGCACTCGAAAGAGGTAACCCATTGTATAAATACAGAATCTACCATGAGATTTAGTTGAGAACAAGTTTTTGTGTGATGAGTGAGGGTTTCTCCCTAACAAAGATTTTATTTCCGCCTGACGTTATAATTTTGCATTTCTACCTTGATTTTATCGATTCAAACCAGCGCAGTCGGTAGACACATATTTTTGCAATGGGTTTCTCCCACTACAAATGCCATATATAATTGAGGAAGAGTAACTAAACTGTGTTTAGAGCTATAGATGAGGCAGCCACAGCAAATTGTGGAATCATTAGACTATAGTGAATAAGGCTGAAAAGGGGCAAAGGCAATGGTTTGTAATGATTCCAAGTAAATTTTACGTAGTTTGTTTCCCCCGATGCATCAGCTAAATGTTGTTTCAATTACTTTTTGATCTAGGCTCAAAAATATATCCGTTAGCAGCTTAACGATTTAAATCACGATTTCGAATCAGCTAAAGTTTCTATTTAAAGTCTGGTTTTTCCGGGTAGTTACATCCGTAATATTGAATGACGACAGAAGCAGCGTAGTTAGCGCAACGTAGACACTCCTCGATCGATTTACCCTGAACAAGCTGCGATAGGAATCCACCGAGGAACGAATCTCCGCAACCGTTCGTATCTTTAATCTGACTAGGTTCCATTTTAGTGGCGGCGTGCTCGAAGACCTTCCCCTCGTGGTAGATCACCGCCGGGTGGCGACCGTGCGTGAAGATCACCGTACGTTTACGCTTGTTATTCTTCTTCGGAAGTTCAGCGGCTTTTTTGGCGATCTCTTTCAGGTCCTCAGTGTCGAAGCCGAATTTGTGAGCGAACGTCGCAGCCTCGACTTCGTTCCCGACTAGAATATCGATATGTTCCATAATCGAGATTTCCGGGTCTTTGAAATAAAAGCAGAGAAACGGCGCAGATAAGTTCATGATTAACGTTTTGCCTTTTTCGGACGAATGCCGCGCGATTTTCAGGATAGCTTCTTCGCTGACGGTGAATACAAATCCGCCAATATAATAAAACTGGGCCTGTTCGACTAGCGGCCAGACTTTCGGATCGTCGAAAAACTTATCCGAAAATGAAGTCGCCGCTCCTAAATCGGTTACTAGCGAACGATCTTCTTTATTGATCAGAGCCGCGCAGATTCCGGTTTTTAGTTTTTCGTGCGTCTGATAGCAGACGTTTACGCCGACTTCTTTAGCTTTCTTCGTTAGAGTTTTACCGTTCTCGTCTCCGCCGATGGCGCCTATAAACGTGGTCGCATTCGGCGTACCGAGCAGCCATTGGGCGACGCGTATCGTGTTCTGAGTGGCGCCCCCTGCAATGTACTGTCGTTCGTATTTATCGTCCATGATGTCTTTGAAAACGCCGTCATGCCTCTCGTCGGCTATAATCGCATTGTTTGCGATGAGGCCATATTTTTTCAGAAAAGCGTCATCTACGCATACGGTGATATCTAACAACGGGTTGCCGAGGCCGAGGAGGATTTTCTCAGGAATCTTCGCTCCTCCAGATGGTGCTGCCTTAGATTTACTCATACTGGCCACGATGTGCAACCCTGAAATATATGATTTATAAATGCTTAAGATTGATTTATAATGCGAAAATATATAGTCGATAATTGCATTCAGATAAGTAGCTCTGATCGAAAGTGGCTGGTAATAAGGAAATGAGGAGAATACAGGTATCAGTATTCCAGTCACAATAAATGACCCATTCTCTAATCCTATATCAATACCAAGTCATTCCTTTTAGTAGCCAGCAAAGGTATTAATTGATGAGACACTAGGGTATACATAGGGCCAAAAATATATAAAGAGGATGTATTTTTGACAGGGCCTTGTAATATGTTGACACATAAGTTCAAACACTTTTATTAGCTCAATTTGTAACATACTATACTGGAATCTATTTTACTAGGTACATTGATGATGGATATTAAAAATACATTTTGCTAGTGGTAATTTACATACAGTCAATTATATATACAATATTTTCTAGTTTTTGGCCTTTACATACAAGAGGCTATGGACACCTCATAGATTTGGTTGCTATATACATTCTAATCTATCTAATTTACCTCTCAGTAGTGTAATCATTTTGCTGTATTTTTAGAGACGTTTTTTCGGTCAATAAATGCTATATAAAACGTTGTAGACGCGACACAGAAAACACCCTGTGTTGTGAACTACGCAAGCTCATATATTGAGTGAGAACTGTTGAATAAACGATCAACATCAACGACTCGGGTGAATTGACAGTCAGTGTCACTGGCAATATGCCATAACTCAATTCATGTACAACTTCAAACCATTTAGATGATCGTGAGGCCTTGAACTGCTTAGAATGTCTTTTCATTTGACATGCGCGGTTTAATAAATTTAGAGGAAAAAATCGAATTCAAGAATGAATGAATAGAACTGACAATTTTTTTAAGCACATATGACCGTGGTATGTGTGACAAAAAATTTGGTGACATTTTTATATCAGGAAATTTTTTTAAAAAATTAATATTTTCAATAATTTATTGGCATATTTGCCCACTTTTTCTTGTCTATTATGACCCACGTGGTACCCTGTGTCTCTCAGTCTGCCATTTCAAGCGGGTTTACATGATCAAAATTCATCTCTGGATTCAAACCGCTACTTTTAAATCTCTTGCTATATGCACTCTCGCCGAGTTACTTGGCTTTCTTATCATATTAATTGAGCGTCAATTTTTCAAATCTTAAAAACTTTTTTTCTCTGCAAATGTAAAAACTACTTACCAGGTATTCGGTATATATTTCGTGATGGTGGTAGAGTTCAGGCTGTGGGTGTGGGGGAGTTGAGAGAACTATAGCTTACTGTTTCTACTACGAGGGGTCGTATCATCTGCATTCTCATAACTACATACTTTAGATCTAGGTTTCTTGTACTGTTTCCTGTAATCGTTATGCTATCACAAAACTCAGGGGCTTTATCCATGCTGCCACTAATGATAAGATATATCCTTATTTTGTACATTTTATATATCTTGTATTGAATCCGAATTACCTGAATATTTTTTATGATGATATTAAATTCTCATTACATTTCAATGCGATTACGTATATGTTTCTAGCCCTAATTCATAGAAGTTAAAAGAAAGAACGACGCTTTCTTAACAAACAGAGAATCTGCCGGTGTTTTATCAGAATATGAAAATTCTGATTAACAATGATAATAGCTTTAAAATTTTTGAATATATATATAATAGAGATTTGTATTGATAGAAGACGATTTCATTGATGAACTTTCAATCTTACATAAAAGTAATGCAAAATAAAGTAAGGCATATTTTGGAGTTGGTCCCTTGCAGCGCTAGAATCAGAAATAGTGCTAAGATAAATATAATATCTTACTCTCTAACTGAATGCACATATGTATATATATATGTTTTTTTTCTCGAGGTGCAACTAGACATAACCTGATAGACAACCTATCTAGAGATCTATTTATCATCAAATGCATTCAATATCATCGAAAATGTGTATGAAGTAAGGGTCACAAAATTTGTCTAAATATTTTACCCAGTAATTTTTAGATGCCTATACTCTGTGAGCATCTAAGATATAATGTAAAGAAAGTAACAATTTTAGCACTTCCCCTAAGATAGTATCAGGAATACATGTGTCATATACTTACCATTTGAACAAGCAGAAAGCTTCATCGATCCATCCAATATTCAAAAATGTTTTTCTTTTTTGTCTAATTAGATATTTGTGTGTGAATTTTGTAGGTAGAGGTGATGGTCGGACCTGATAAAGGTAAACAGGGATACGTTGGAATGATAGTTAAAGAACGAAACTGGGTCTATGTAGAAGCACTAAATTGTGTAAGTACAAATAATCACTAACTGTCAAATTGATTGATGAAATACTGGTAATTTGAAGTGATCTCAAAAATCTTCAACGTCCACTACATACTATGTACATGTATTGGTTTTGCATACTTAATTTCTAGAAACTGACTGCTTCATTATATTTTCTTTGTTTTAGAATTTATTTCCTTCATAAAGACATCGATATTCCTTATATTTTCAAAATTAATACAGAACAACTCGCTTATAATGTAAATTTACCCAGACATACCGAATATTTATTGCAAAAGACCAAATCCATTTCCTTAACTAACAACCCCACATTAAACGGGTTTCATATTTCATAATTTCTGTATATTTTTAGGAATATAAAATGATCCAACCTCATCCAGATTTATCAGGAATGATGTCAAAAGTTGAAAGACCTCTCACTGTACCTGATGAAGTAAAAATTGTTGATCCTAGTGATAAGTAAGTATTGTGACTTGAAGTCCACAGGGCTCGTTTCTCAGTCTCTCAAATATTTATATGGATTTTTAAAATCTAATATTCTATAAAAAAAATTCACAGAAAAAATTTGTATTACAGTTTATCAAGTCATTTTGTCCCAAGTTATGGAAAACACTTTCACCCTCCTCCAGTAGTGGGAGAAACCCATTGCAAATATATGTGTCCACCTACTGCACTGGTGTAAATCGATAAAATCATAGTATAAATGTCAAATTATAATGTCAGGGGAGAAATAAAATCTTCCACTCGTGGTAGGTGAGTACAAGCTGAGTGAAGGAGAAAAAACCCTCACTCGTCACAGAAAATGTTGTTCTCACTTACCACTCTTGGTAGATTCTATTTGGGAATTTCTCCTATGAGATGATATTATGAATTTGTTGATTATGAGTTTTCAAATCAACAATCTCTGAGCTTTCAAATGAGGTCTCTTTTTCATTCCCTGATGTCTGCTCTAATACACACCTTATGTTAAAGATTTTATGAGATTTTTTTGTCATAATTTGTACATCAGTCTATACGTTTTCCTCTGTATATGGTTTCTGTTTTTTAGTAAATCAACAGATGCTGAATGGCGATATACAGAAACAGGTGATAGGGTGCGGGTATCTCTGCGTACTGGGCGTATCTTACCTATATCTCATAGAGCCAAACAGTTAGACGACTACGTCAACCCTTATGATTATAAAGGTACATGTACTTTATACTGTCTATGAAATTTGACTTTGCCTGCCTTAGAAAACACTTTCATTTAAATTCCAGAGGATTCACAGTCTACCTATTTATCATAACACCTCAATTGCTACAATTAAAAGAAGGAATCAATTTCAATGCATTAAAAGACTATAGATCGAAGAATCTAATTGCCATCTGTGCAGAAATGACACCCTTCACAATGACATCAATTTTCAAACTTTTAATGGTATATGGAGGGGTCCGCTCTTCTTCCACCTTGTCCACAAAATGTCTAAGATGATAAACCCCTCCCATTTGAAGACAGAATTTTATGGATGGCCCCTTGCTTCGCTGAGCAGTGAATCCAGCCTTTTATATCTAGTATTAGAATACTAAGTCATGACCTGACTTGGTATGTGCTTAATTTCCAGCATTGCAGAGGCAGACTCAAGATTTTTAAAATTCTAACAAATTCACGAGTACAAGGTTCTTTCCAGATGATCGTCTGCTGCTGTCACATATTCGATATAAGATCTTTTCATTGTCTTGCTTTCGATACTTTTCAGAACAACCAAAAGATACAAACGAAAAAGAATTGACGAAAGTAACTTTCAAACCAGTGCTGAAATCAACTGAACAGGAACTCATGGATCATTTTGGAATAAAGGAAGAACGAAAGAAAACTAAGTTATATTGGTATTAATGAGTTGTTTACGATAAATAAAATTGAATTTAGTTATGAAAATTGTAAATATAGTAGATTCGTTGGGTCTTCTGTCAACTGTCATGGCAATCTATAAAGGATCTTCTATAAGTCAGTCCAATGGAAAACAAAGGAAATACACATATACAGTGGAACCCCGGTATAACGATTCAGCTTTGAGCGAAATTCCTGTTTCAACGATGAATTTTCAAGGTTCTGGCTCATTCCACACTAAATATCCGACTTGTGGTTATAACAAAATTTGCTTACAACGAAAAACTAACTGAGAGGATGTCCCCAGAGAATCGTTAAACTGGGGTTCCTCTTTACCTTTGTCTGATCAAGTGTCATAAACAATGAAAGAACTACAGAGGATCTTTTATGTGCAGTCGCAAGATATTCGTGACAGCTTAAATTGGACATTTTATGATGAAAATTGGGTCTTAAGTTTCTCTTGATGACTTAGATGCCAACGACTTACCGTAGGTGATGTTTACTATACCATGATTTATAATGCAGGAACTCATTCTGGAGAACACATCGGCCAACTAAAATATTCATCCTTACACCAGGGAGTAATGGTCATAAAACAACTCCCAGGTTACACCAAATGTTTCCCTTGACGACACTGTTTCTATACAGTCCGATTTGGCCATAACAACTAGGGGTCCAGGGACCTCATGCCCATTTGGAAAACTCAATAAATGCAGTTGAGATACAGAGGAGGAGTTAGTTTCAAATAAATACGATTAACGGCAGTTTAGTGATACAATCCTTGACTGACCTAATTTTAGGATTTTAATGCATGACGAAAACTTCCTCAAAAGACTGATTTCCATCTACAGACAGACGGATGCACGCACGGATGACAGACGAAAACTGAACGCATAGCCCGCTGGGACTAAAGTCCCAAGCGGGCTAAAAAGGTAAATAATTCAACAAATAATTCAAATTCAACAAATAATTGTTCATATTTACATCAAAATTTACAAGAGAGGTATACATTCTGTACAAAGAAGACAACTTTTCCAAGTATATCATTGAATTGATGAAAATTATGAGAAATAATGAAGAATTTCAAATGATATCTAATCAAAAGTTAAGTACATGTACACTCATTCTTTTATAAGAGGGAACCTTGTAACAATGGTAAAACAAACCATACATTGAACTGGATATAACTTAGGTTTCAGTGTCTATTTTTCGAAAGATCCACAATAAGGTTGCGATGCACTCAACACTACCGCAATCTATCTTATTTAACAGTGGGTAAGTCAATTCCCTGTTAACTGAGAGTAAGTTTATTTTCACTAATATATATACAAAGATCCGTCTTCTGGTCCGATATATCCAGCAGCTATGAGTATCACATCAACCAAAGTCCAAACTCCTAATCCACCGAAACTGAACAACTTTCCGATTCCTTCTCGCCACAATCCCAAATAAAAACGATCAACTCCAAATCCTCCGAGTGTTATACTGAAATGGTAACAGAAAATCAATTACAAATCAAAGCCATAGTGTAAGCGAAAATTATGTCTGACGCAAGGGTGGATTCGAATCAAGAATTAAGATATTTTTTCCAAAAATCACTTATTTTGTAAAAAAAACAAACAACTCAGAACAGAAATGGCGGGCATGCAGATGGGAATATTGCCAGCGCATTGGGAATGGAAAATTTGGTATAATTAAGTGCTGCCCATGATTGATTAAAGGCTGACATCAGGTATAAAAACCCAATCAGTTGTCAAAATGTCGCCTTCAATAGTAGTATGCCAGCAGACGGCGATTTGTACTAGTCGGCCGTCTGCATCGAGGTGATGACTCTTATTGGATCTACCCCTAGATCTATCTCTGATCTGAAGAATACACACCTCAATAATAGTGCAGTTGACCAGCGATATCCTCTCGTCCAGTTACATAACTGCATTTTGTTAAATGTTCTTCTCCCTTTAAAAATAAATACATGAGTAAATGAGATTTGAATCATGAATGTAAAATTCATATCAGAACTCAATCAGGCGCGGCAAAGCAAAAATCATACGGACAAACCTTTTTTAGAAAATGTTATTTAGTGGTTTATATTGTGCTGCTGGCAGCTGTGGGCACTGAAGGTGCGACGCACCCGATGGGGGATTGGGGCTCCTCCCCAAGATATTTTTGAAAATTCAGTATGTTTTCCAAGCATCTGAGTATATTTCAGAGCACCTTGTTTCACGGTACAATTGAAGTGAAAGTAAATATTTCTTTCATTTTGTGTGCAAAATTTCAATCCGGATAATATAATGTTGGAAAAATATCTGCCCAGACCAAGGTTGGGGTGGTCGATACGACTCCGCTGCGCCTGTGAATGCAATCTGTCCAAGAGTTGCATTAACATATCTCTTGCCTCTTACCGGTGCAACAATGAGTCTCAGCAACTGAGACACCTGTGTCAGAAATCTCTGGTGTCTTTTTTATCTTTGAAAGTTTTTTCATGGGTAGCACATGAGTTTTGTTCTTTTTCCCTGTTTCTAATAAATAACCAGCATGACACAGTCAAAGTGTCTTTTTTCATAAAATTTTTGCCCCTGGATATGCCAACGAGTCATGGGTTTGAAGGTGGACAAGTCTGGGTGTATGACAAGTATCTTACCCATGCAGAGGACATCATTTTTCACAGTACAGTTAGTGAAGTAGTACTCCCTTGGTGCACTGACTGCTCGACATGTATTCTGTGAAACACATTTATATTGACTAGGATCTAGCTGATAACAAAATCTACAATTGAATTTCCTCGTGAAGTTCCGTTCACCCTGGAAATAGAACAGCGAAGATAAATGAACTCTTTTAATTCATAAAGTTAATCAATGTGAACAAGTATATGGTGCCTATAGAGTTAGTTGTACAGAATGTAATGAATTTGTGTTCAAGTATGATATTTAGGGAGACGTTATCATATACAGTTAAGCTATACTGGTCATATTTCGTGACATTCAGGAATTGTAAGTATTACATCGAATTGATTAAAAACCCTTGATGTCAAAAATTAGGAAAGACATTTTTTCACTTGAATATGGTTGTGTACAATATTTTGACATATAATTTCAACCTGATATTCAATATTCCAAAAGGGTGTCATGGAAGGTCGTCTATGACTCACCTTTGTGAATAATACCTCCACTATTCTTATTTTTTAAGTATTGCTGTAAATTAGTTTTTCTTTCAACTCCTGATAACCAGAAAATATGCTTTTCCTCGGCAAAAGATTTAATCAAAATTTTTTTGGGCGGGCCTTTATAATCTGTCGTGTCTTTTTGAATGGTAACTCAAAATTCCATTTAGTTGCATATTTTACCCCCTTCAAAAAATCATGCTCATTACCTTTCTATTTTGTGGGTTTCCATAACAATCCTTAAGTGGATTTTCCTACATTTTACTCTTACCTCACATTGTATTTCCGGCTTGGGAGAACATGAAACTTCAGTGTTTTGTCCGTAGACACACGACCTACTGAATTCACATTGAATACAAACTGCCCCTAGTTTAGAGCATTGTAAACCTGCTGGACATCGGTATAGATATTGAGTAGTGTTCGAATTATCCCAAACAGGATCTGATCTTATTGCGCTAGAGTTTAACCAGTCCGGAGACTCCAAGGAATTATTTGGTGTAGTTTCAGTCGATTGTTGTTTTTTTTGTTGATCTAGGCTCGATTTTGATGTCACGTCATGACTTGTATCGACTTGTTCCGATACCAATCCTGAAAATACATACGTATGATGAAATATGAATATAAGGCCCCTTTTTTGTAGAGCTAAGGATTGAAAATCATAATTAATTAATTTTAATATCATATAGGATATTAAGCATATATGTATTCTTTAAATCTTCCTTAAAAATCTGTTTCAAAGTGAGAGGCGCAATAAAGTCTTGGAGCGACAAAAACATAGTGGCCAAATAACATAACAAATCCGCTTCATTTGATTAAAAATTTTTTGGACATATAATTTATGATGAATAAATGATTATTTCACTATCTTGTGTTATGTGCCCTTTACGTTTCATTCAGCTCTACATTGTATCGACCAAACTAAGTTAAGGCGTTTTTTCTTAACAAATTGTAACAAAGTGATTCACTGGTCGTGTATTTGTCGCTGGCCAATCTGGGTACGCGTGTTGGGTATTCGCTTGAGCCGTGTAGGGTAATTTTTGTAGGCGATTTGTAAGATAAATGACTTTGCCAAATCGCGTTGATACAATTCGCTTGGATAAAAACCATGAAATTAGGATAAAAATTATTACAAACAATTTCCCCCTATACAACAGGTCTGAACAATCATTGCAATAGGACTGGGTCAAGGATCTGCAACATCTGTGCTATAGTCATCCTCATCGTGCATGTAACCTGCCAATTAAGATAAAAAACTGACTAGCAGCCTTGGGAGGTATTTAGAACTAGCATTATAACATGGACTGATAGAGGTCATATCAGTTATCCCCATTGCAGAGAACAGTAAACAGTGAGAACAGCAGCGTGGTGTGCATGCAACGACAAAAAATTTTGTCATTACATTGAAGGAAAATTTTGTCTAATAGAACAATGGCGCTGAAAGGGAGCATCATTCTATCACTTGCAATATCATTAATTTTCACAATAACGTTCGGTTCCTACGCTGTACTTTATGTACTGATATTCAAGTGCAATTGGTATATATCAACAATTACATTTCTGTACTGTTTCTTCTATCTGTACTGTGATCGAAAAGCGGCCAGTCGTGGCAACCGATATTGGCCGTGGTTTAGGAAAAATTTCATATTAGCGAATTTTGTGACGAGTTTGTTGCCGGTACGATTGATCAAAACTACAGAATTGGATGCGAATAAGAATTACATATTTGGAGTCCATCCTCATGGGACTCTAGGATTATTGTGCACATTTTTGACGGATGCCGCCGGATTTGACAGAATATTTCCAGGAATCAG
>JAYMFW010065770.1:0-10809 GCA_036785005.1 Tubulanus punctatus | reverse complement strand
ACCAAGTTTGGAGAAAAATGAACAAGAACTGTAAGCTGTATCGCGCTAACAAGCTTGTGGACGGCGGACGACGGACGGCGGACGGCATGCCTACTAAAACAGAATGTCACCCCTTCGGGGTGACATAATAACCTACCTCCTTCAACCTCTGCGTAAGATCTCTGATAGTTTCTTCGTACGTGTCTTCTCGGGCGGATGCCTGTAAAATGAAAAATCTTGAGTATTATTTCATTTCAATGCATTTTTCAGGAAATCCTATGCATAAGGGGATTCATCAACACAGTTTATGTGACGTTCCTTAAAAGAGCTTATCGATGGAGCAATTATTGTACTAATTTACTATGGAACTTATCTAAATGCATTCATCATATTCAATAACAACAAAGTCAAAGCTCGTTATAACCATTGGGACTTACTGAAGTTAAAATGAAGGAACCGCAAAGATGGAAAATCTATCAGATCCATTGGAAGCAACTTAGTATTGGCATTACAAAGGATGGCATTTTAACAAACTTCACAAAATGTTATTAACATGTACACAATAATTTCATTCAAGATACTGCAACAAATTAATAGACCTAACCCTCCAATAACTTTACTTATTCAGTCTAGGCCAGATTTTGTCAAAATCTTAATTTCTAACTACAAATGATGCAATACATGCTTTTTAAGCTTCCCTGAACTTTGAACTTTAGTATAGCTTCATTAGTAGGAATGCAATAATCATGAAAGCCAGGTTTTATCGAGAATAAAACCATTACAATGATTAATTGTAATTAGTATATTAGTCCACTCAGAACCCACTAGAATCAGGTTAATCCGTATTCTTTCTATATTTCAACTGATTTCAGGAAATTTCTAACTCCCCAATTCCGCATTAACAGCTGGTTACATAAAACATTTTCCGTATAGTAATTCTTTTTAACATGCCTTGGAAGGGGATGCCTCACATTGTTTCAAATGATCTGGGCACGAGAACTTTCATCATCCGAGTTGATTACAGCAAATCAGTTTCCAAATACATTTTGAGAGACATCGTGATGGATGATATTCCTTATTACGATTTTAAAAAATTGACATCAGTTTGCGGCTATTTTCAAGGCAATGAAAACACCGTTGATATTCAATTTATAACATAGCGAAACATGCAAGAATGAACCAATGAATTATGGTTTCTAGGAACACCATGCCATGTAACTCGGTCACTCCATGCATAGTCGTTACCTCAGCCTCATTAATTTCAAGAGATTTCAAGTTGTTGCCAACAACTCTCAGTTCCTCCTCTAAATCAAGGATTTTGCTGAAAATTGAAAAACACCGAATACATGTAGAGAGAAGTGAAGAAGAGATGAGATGGGAAATGGCTCATGTGAGGACTGCAAATCCTCCAGCAACACCTGCGACGTCGTCACGATCCTTCAACTGAAAAAACTTATGATCCCTTGAAGATGATGATGATGAAGATGACAAAGTTTTAGTCAGATGCGAACCAACATTTCAGATTTTAGTTAAAACGTAACACGACCGCGGTCATATGTAACTCGGCAAGACGTGATCAATATTTGTGATAAATTTGCTCAAATTTAGCTCGACTAAGGAGCCAAAATATGGATCCACGCAAAAACTTTGTCAATGAGAGATGATAGAGAAGAAATGATGAGTGTACCGGTCACTGCAACTAGAATGAGAGTAAATGATGAAATTGGAGTATACATAGCACTAGAAATCCAAATGATAGAGTTTAGATTCCCTATTATTCTATTTGGCCGCTGTATTTGACTAAAAGTCTAAAAGCCCAATTAAGTGTCGAGTCCTCCAATGTCCAATTTCAAGTTCCAGTTAAAGTGCGCACAGAAAAAGTTGAGAGCGGCACATCAAAGAGTTTCTCTAAACTACATTTAGCATCAAACATTCTTTGACGTGACGCTGTCAATGATGACAATGAAGATGCAATGAAGGAAAGTTAGTTATCGGGATGCGGTTAATGTGGTTACCTTTTCTTCCGATTGTTCTAGATGTTTCAAATCGTTAGTCACTGTTTCCAACTGTCCTTCATAACTTCGGACTTTTCTGCAAGCAATCATAAAAGACAAACGTTTCATTCATCATGCCATGCAAATCAAAAAATTTTTGTTATTCACTTGAACAAACTTTTAGTAACCTTTCATGCACATTATTACTTAAACCGAAGGAATCAGATATTTGAGGTTTCGAAATATTTCTCATAAAATCTTTAACTAAACTGTCATTACAGGGTCACGCTCTATGAAATTTGACTGTTTTTCCAATTTTTTTCATATCAAACTAAAGGATCGATTGATGGATGCATTAAAGCCAACAAGACAGATGGAAATATATTGTATCATTACGGAATAGAAATAATAAGATAAATTTCTTATAAAACAAATAGAATTATATCTATAATTGACATGGTGGAAGTCAATATTTTCTATGTACTCATTAAATATTGGCCACGAATGAATGTAAACAGGGCCTGCAAACTTGTCTTATATGTTAAGCATAGACAAGGGCCAAATACTAGTTCTTGAGCACGAATATTGCTGTGTTACTATTCCTTGAGATCTGAATATTTTCTCATTTTATTATAACGTCAATAATTTTGAAAATGATTTTAAAACCTTTTCCATTAAAAATTGCTTAAAAGTTAGATAGAATAAATAATGCATTGATCGTCATTTGATGAATTACTCCAGAACTACACAAATAATAATTATAGTAGGATCAATACTGGTAGGCTGAATTCCTTGAATACTCAAACAAGTTGGATATAGAAGGACAAGAGCCTTTACTGCAAGCTATTTCCCATGACTGAATAGTATGCATATTTTTCTAATTCCAGTGGTTAGATTATAAGAAATACTAAAGCGTTGGTAGTAATTCTTCAAATGACTGGAATAATTTGGCAAGCTTAGAATTGACAACACTCCATAGACTACATGCACGAATACCATGAACCATGAACAATTTATGGATTTTACTTTTAAATTTACAGATTGGCAGCCATACAAAGAATCTAAATATCTCTAGCCTTGACATTAAGGCAAAATTGACTACTATAAATCAGTAATTTCATTCAACTAAGTCGAACAAGTTTTCTTGCATAGTTCATGGTTCACACAGCTTTGCTTTGAGGACATGTCAGTGTATCGAGATGGATAACAAAGGTGACAAAATGCTTCAAATCATCGACTGATAACTAGAAGGCACGACATTTCAATCGGGTGTCGAAACGTTGTGTTTTAAAAAACCTGATTCCAGTTTTCAAGTGGAATCATATCGTATCCGCGGATGGTTTTGTTCTTTCTTCGTTTGAAAGCTTATCCATACAAGGTACACTGACAATTGACAAACCGACAACCAGATAGGGAGTTAAAATACAGAGAAATCAAAGTGATGATTACGAACACACAGAACGAAAATTAAAGAGAAGTTCATTCAAGTTAAAAACTCTTAGAATAAAGTCTAAACAACTAACTAAATTATACGCTAAATATGTATAGTCAATCAGTGAGTTGAATATTAAAGTATTACAAGCCCAAATACACGTGGCAAACAAAACCGAATTCCCTCACTCAAATTAATTTTTCAAATCAAAATCAGGAAGGGTTTAATCTACCTTCTGAACACGTTTTTCAAATCATGTTTAAATGCCAATTTCGATAGATTTGACTTAGAAATATAAAGGAATTTGGTAGCACCGAAGGCTAAGGAATTTAGGTATAAGTGATTACCTTATGAAACAATTCTTTGGTTTATTCAGATTACAAATTTGAAATAACTTGCTATAACTCCCAGCCGGTCAACTAATCAAGATTATTTTTTACCAGATCTATGATTTGATACGAAATTGCTTACGTAAAAGCCAATTCTACATTTTCCCACTGGCCCTTCCTACCCATGTGTATTGTGGCTTATGATAACGGAAAAATACCCAAAATGGGAACAACATTAGAATTGAGAGAAAGGTAAGGAAAGTACAGATGAGATGAAACAAGTGAAATGAATAAATGAATGAATGATGATGTCTGTACTTTTTTAATTCTACAGAGCGCTGTTCGGTCGTGTTCAAATCTTTCTCGAGCATGACGGATTTACGGTTCATCTGAAACGAGACAAATTTATCCAAACACATGTACATGCGAATATGTCTAGGATAGATATCTTTGGGGGTAGGGTGACCCTTTGTCTCTGGACAAGATGAAACAGCAATGACACAAGTACATTATCGAGTAAATTTTTATTGCGGATAAATTAAAACCTGAAACTTTTCTCGAAGTCTTAGTTTGATGTGGTTTTCAAATAATGGTAAATAAAGACACTAAATTTTTCTCAAAATCAGAGTGGCACATTAAATAGTTAGTTTACCCTATGATTGTATCTTTAACATGCTAGTTTTGGGAACACATTTAACCCTCCTACTCATTAAAATCAAAGGGTGTTCAGCATTGGTTTGCAAGATGATTATGCCTAAAAAACTAACTGTCATGCACCTTCTGACTTGACTGAAGTACTTGTTACAATGTTGTTTCATTATGAGACAAGAATGACTCAAATAAGTCAAAATGTAAGTGTGCCCTCGAAATATTCATTCAGTCTTCCTCAAATCAAGGCAAATTCATCTTTGAAAGGCACACTTCATGATACATGCATTATATCATAAATACATATTTGTATAAATATGTATTTTTGATGAACTCTTGTAATTTCCAATACATACCCCTCTGCAGCCTCCAACCTAGCCTCTGCACGCTCAAGATCAACTTCAGTAATAGCGAGCTTTCTTGCAGCCTATTGAACAATATCATGGTTTATTAGTATACGAGCTCGTATGGCACCTTTTTTTACAAGTATTCAGAAAAAAACTAAGAGATTCATCTAAGTATGTGAAGAACAGACATCTTACAAAATGAAGAACAAGAACGATTTTGAAAGAAATCAATATATTAGATAGTGCTTATCATAGACTATGATCCGATTATTGTAAATACTTCAATAAATCAATACTTTAGCAAATAATCAATAGAAAATATCAGACAACTGAACTGATAAGCGACTTGTGACATAAGAGTCAATATAGTAATGTGCCTGGTGAGAACTGATATTGTTGCAAGAGTGAATGCATTCTCTTGGACTTGCAATTTGAAATAAACTTGATTGCTATGTGTGTAATAAATTATGTGATAAAACTAGCAAAATCAGTCAGGAAACTTTGAGGTGCAGTTATAACATGGGAGGGGATCTTGCGGTTAATTTCAGAACCAGCTATTGAAAAAATTTTTTGTTAGTGTAAAAACGTGCTTCGTCTGTCACCTGAAAAAATACTTCCATGCATTATTAGTTCATCGTAATGACATTATCAATCTAACTGATCGGCGACAATCACAAATTCTAAAACTAATACCAAGCGAAACAAAAGAATTCACTTGAGGAAATTTTCACTTCAATGCGGAGAAACCAAATGGGATAAAAATATGGATATTTCTCGAAAACTCAACTGTCGGCAAGATACAGAAATTTTCAAAGAAAAGCAAACGTAATTTCGGTTTCGGAAACTGAATAATATATATGGAAGGGACTCGCGAAAAAATGTAATATTTCTAGACTTAAAACTGAGGTGACAAGAAAAAAGAGAGGGGTGTTCAAGTCCCTCATGCTGTATTTAAATCACCTCATCGTATTTTCTGTCACCATCCTCTGCGAAATTTTTGGCCTCTTTTAATTGTTCCTCAAGGAAGTCAATTCGTTCATCATCGCCCATGCTGCGTTTTTCTATCACTTTGCGCATTCTGCATATAGTAAAACCGATTATCTTCTAACTACTAGAACAAGCTTTATCGAAGCGTTACACCCGAATTTTAGGACTATCAGCCGCGTGCATAAATTTCTAACGCTCATTTCAAGAAATGAAATTCTTCCATCAGTAACCGTTACATTTCAAGTAAGGTTCAATAAATGAAATTCCTTCATTTCATACCTGAAGCTTTTAAAGGACAGGCACATTTTCTAACTGTAGATTGTCATATACTATTTAATATTGATATTTATTCAAGACCACTATGACCCACATATTTTACTTAAATACCACCCTACCAGCTACACATTGAAACAATACCCAAACTAAATATATATATATGTATATACATATCAACCAGTAATTCATGTGGAATTTGCCTGGCCAATTCATGTAATTCAAAGAATGTTGTAGAAGGTCGCACAGAATCTAAGATTGACTGACTGGCCAAAATAAGAAACTATGCATTATAATCATATAGAGACATTATTACAAGAGGTGTACATAAACATAGAACAGACCTAATTATGTCAAATGCAATTGACCCAGCATTCACCGAGATATCAAATATATAATTTAGATGGCCTTACAGCGTATTATAACTGGCTAAGTAATCAGAATCTCAAATAATTGTCATTCACGATGAAACCAAAGCATTTTGAATGATACAAGCAATCTTGTAAATCTGCAGTATACTTCCTAACCATCTAATATTTTCTCTTGAAAATAATTCCGATAGTTTGATAGTTATTCTTATGAAAAAAAAGTTTCAGGCACCATGATGAAAGAATTTCTTATCCAAGTAAAAGTAGTCGAAGATTTATGCACGAAGCGGGAAAAATATGCCGACAATCTGAGATAATTTAGTCAGTTTCCTCAGACAGCAGCAAAAATATATGATAATTCTTTAGTAATGCTGTACGCTTGGCTGCAAAAGATGGTTTATTGTTAGATTGACACAGAAATGCTATGTACAATACAAAAACACAAAATACAATACATGAATATACACAATGTACAATTATAGATAATATAATAAGCGAGAAGCCATTCATTATTTTCAGCCAAATTTTCCATGCTTGTATTTCCATTCATGAAGTGTCTCTATCACCTAAACTTTTCATATTTCTTAAATCCTTTTCACATGCAATTCTTGAGATCAATTAATCACAACATTATCTTCCAACTAAATTCTAGCCAAGAAATAATCCCGTCGTTGTTTTCGACTGTTCCTTCCAAGAATTGGACGACAAAGTTACTGATGTGATAGAGACAAAATGAATGGACGATTCTTTTTGCGTTGGCTGTTGAATCACCTCATCATATTTACGGTCAGCATCTTCTGCAATGTATTTAGCTTCTTTAAGTTGACTCTCCAATGTGTCAATACGTTCGTCATCAGCCATACTTCGGCTCTCTAATACTTTTCTTACTCTGTTGAGTTAAAAAACGATTTAGATGCAAAACCTCCATATTCTGACACTACTAACCCGGCAAGGCTGCAATTTCTTTTCTAGATTATAGAAAATTGATCTTTTTTTCATTTTCAACACATATGTCTATATATTCTACCCCAAGATTTGCAAGCGGACAATGTCATCTCTTTCCTTTTTTTACCAAATTATTATCTAACCTATAGATCGATTTTCTATTAGCAGAAAAGCCAAGCGCGCCGAGCATGCTCAGGATAGTTCAGCACCTATACTGCCTAAAATGGGCATAGATGTAAGCCATGATGATATAAAACGATTTTCTGCGGTAACAATAACAGCTAACGATTATATCAAATTATATAAAATTGGCACCGTTTCATAGGAAATAAATGTCAATGAATGAATGAGAAAATATATCATAGTTACACTTAATATATACCACAGTGATTCAGGTCAGAACTACAGATTAAAAGGGTCTACAACAGAATTTTCGGTAGTTGAAGATCTAGTTGCATCTGTTCATGTATATGAAACACAGGCACGAGTCATACAAGTGTATCACCTTTCAGAAATTCTTCAATATACAGTAAATTTAGCTAAATTTGGATAACCTCGTACCAACAAATTTAGTACGAAGACTTAAGCAAATCTGACTGATGTTTAATTATTTCAATAGAAACGACCAAAATGAACTGGAATATCATTCATTCCAAGTCATGTGAAACCCGTAAAAAATTATCCAAATTAACATGTTTCAACTGCATCTTCATCCTACTATTTCTCCATCTGTTCCTGAATATTAGCAGGATGACTCACTCACACGTCATATCATCTTTTTTTAATAAAAAATTCCTTCCTTTTGAAACTGATGTCCCCAACCAAGCCCACAGTGAAGTGAGTTGGGCTGGGCATTCGTAATATTTCTCAATATATGCCTTAGAATGAACAGTCATATGAGCGATAACTAGTGGTGTTTTAAACCCCCTTAAAATCATTTTCCCAATAGATCGCAGCTGTTATTACCACTGAAAAAGGTTTCCTACCGCGATAGCTACATACAAATTAAAATAGACACCTGGAAACGATGAAAACATTCGTGAACATGAATAAATACCTGAAAATATAGACATGCGCCTATCCAGCCTCTGTTGGCAAAGCGCCCCTGATGTGTGTATTGACTAAACGTATTCGATACCTACCTCTTCATACTTGTATTCCCATTCTAACGATTCTTGGTGGTACATTTTAACTGTACGCTCTAATTCCTCGACACGTTCGTCGTCCATGGCGCTCTTTAATTCTAAAACTTTTCTTTGTCTATAAACGGGAGGAAAAAAAGACAAAACGCATGCGTGTTAATATACGGGCAATGATTAGTACTAGAGATATACAGTTTGATGAAATGTTAGTGAATTATTCGGTATCGACGGTTTTTAAATTACAGCCAAGATGGATCACTTGGGACCTGTAATATTTATTCCATTGTAATTGTAATAGTCCATTTGCACCCTTTTTAAAGGGGGACACTAAAAACTGTCATGATTTAAAAGAAATCTGGAGTAAACAAGCTTGTTTGCATACAGATGCCAGTGTTTGTTTTACACTGTAAGGCCAATTTCTGAAAAGGGAGAAAGTTTTCGCGAGTACATACAAAATACTGGGTTTGATCTAAGCACATTTCGATTGGAGTAGTAGATATTATTGCTGGGCTAGAGCATTTTTCATAACCTCAAATCTTTAAGGAGATAGCTCAGCTATCCTTCTGTTAACATTTAGGATTAGTTTTCCTTTCTAACACCAAATTTTAGTAGGGCTCTTCTTACTAGTCCACGGGTGTAGTGGATTCATTTTCTTAGATCGAACCCCAATATAGCGCTTAAACTGACCAAACTTGAAGCATTTTGACAATGATTTTGAATGTCAAATCAGAGAATCAAGTGAGCAGTGGAAAGCTACAAGTTGTGGACAAACTGGGGGACTTCATGCACGGGTTAATAAATTTGCTACTTTTTCAACACCTGATGGTTGTTAATTAACATGCCGAACATGCTTAAATCACCTACCAGAGAGTAAAGAGGAATAATGTGAGTCCTTTTTTCTGACTGACCAATCAAAGTTACTATCTTTACTGACCTTACAAACTTATCTCGACTCTTTATTGTGACACGTTAAGATTTTATCAGAAAAGCGTGAACCTTAGAACTGCATTAAAAAAGAGTTCACAGATTCTAGGCTTTTCAAATGGCACTTGTGATACCAGCGAACTTATCGATTATGCCAGGCTTATATCATGGGGAGTCAGGCGAGTTACAAAAATCTAGCCAAATGTCCAAATTTGAAAGGTTCTAACAAATGATTGCAATTCTCTACTTTAAGCTACTGAATTAGAGACTGGAGAATTGTTGGGATTAAATAAGGGTTCTTTTTAAAGAAAGTGGTTGTTAAGTTTGGCCTAAAATAGGGTGGTTTTCTGTCAGGAAACTTTCCCCTCAGTCCTAGTTTAATCATGGATAATAAAGGGGCGTCCACGTTTTGGGCAAATACGTGAATCTGAGCATTCAAATATCACCATCAATATCGCATGATCTCAAGACAAGATATTTTAACGATAACATACCGTTCACTCTCGTCAGCAGCCTTTGATGCCTCCTCCAACATGGTCGTGGCTGTTTCAAGTCTGGCATTGGTGCTCTCGATATCATCTTCAAGAAGTTGTATCCTCCTGTTTAGGGCAGCAACTTCTGCTTCAGCCTAAAATAGATCAGAGGACGTTTTGAAACAGGTCCGAGCTTGCAAGATCTTAAAGAGATAGTTTTCACAAAGAGGGCTACTATCTATTACATAGGGCCCCAGCAGGAATTGCAGGAAGATTCGACACCCCGGAACTTGAAAATATACCATACAGCTTTTGAAATTCTGAGGAAAGAAGCAAACATCTGTCAAAACAGTAGCTGCAAGTTTCGTGATAGCTTGCATGTAGTCGTCATAAAATAGATTTAATGTGACACGATGGGCCTAACTACTTCCAATTCCAGATAGCCTACTAGATCAGTTAAGGCCAGGATAAGGGAGGCTCTATCTATTAACCTGTGGAATTAAAAGGAACTCACAATAAGTGAGATCACCTAACCTGTCCTAACGACCACATTGGTTAAAATATATAAGTCTCAAATGGTCTAACTAACTAAAAGCTTGCCTTCAGGCTTCTGTCAAGTGAAGAATATAATACAGTAAGCCTATTCGATTGGTGAAGAATGCTGAAAACTAGCAAAAATAATTGAGAAAATCTCATTTCTCGAGAAGTGAGAATGAATATTTGTATAAGTTGTTAACTCTCCAATTTCATTAAGAAACAGTAATCGCCAAATAAGCAATAGACAGCACATTGACATAGGGGCGGCCATTTTGTAAAAACGGTGCCGGCCTTGATTTCTGAGTAACTTTTGACAGATGCAACAGCCAGTGTGCAGAACCCTTAGCATACTGGCCAAAATCATCTAAACAAAGCACATGCAATTCATATAATTGTCAAGTTAAGTATGCACTTAATCACGATAATAAAGT
>JAYMFW010065436.1:0-10814 GCA_036785005.1 Tubulanus punctatus | reverse complement strand
TCAAAAATTAAACTTTTTTCACCAAAATGACTTATACCACTTCATTTATATGATAAATATGCACTATAAAACGAAATAAAAAAAAGTGTCATTTACCCTTTAAGGTAACTTTCCAAATTACGACATAAACTAGGAATTCCGCTGCGTTAAACGGATAACCGGATGGATTCAACTTATTTAATGAAACCGCTAGATTATCGCATCCATGAATGTGTAGAGATCGTCAAAGAAGATCTCTTTTTGAAGCGTCAATCAACTTTTAAGTTATTTTTCTGTTTGAATTAGGTTTGTCGGTGATCCGGCAATTCTGTGCTTAGTGGTTCATGCTGTTCTGTACAGTCCATCGTATCCATCCTATCAATCGACCCCTTTCCTTTCAATGTTCTTAGTTCCTCAACTGCAACACAAGTACAGAAAGTTTGATGATTAATTCTTGAATAAGTTAGAATGAATTCATTATAATCTACTTACAGTAACCTTTTCTCAACAATATCAACAGTATAGCTGCAGATATAATAATTAGAAGTGAAATTCCTGCACCGATGGAAACTCCAACAATTGCAGTCTTAGATGAAACATCACCAAGTGTATCATCATCTACAATATTAGATATAGTCGAAGGTTTATTTATTTACTACTTACTGGCTGGGGGTAATTATTAGACTAGAATAACATATCAGAACATTAATTATCAATACTCAATCACAATCATACATATTAATAAACTCGATCTTTTATGAATTGCAGGCCACTTTATCATTTTTTAGGTTAATCAACTCCTTTCAAATATTCAACTTGGAATGACTGTGTATGGTTTGAAATAGACGTTGGAATTTCACCGCTCTAGCTTGGTGCCTATGGTGCATTAATTTGCCGTTTTTTAGCATCTGTCATATTTATTGATTGTGACTGAGAAGAAAATTAGTGGCAATTCACTCGGGGCTTTAAGTTGTAAACATGTATATACTCAGTAAGTACAGAAGTTATAACTGGCGCTCGATCTGAAACAAGGTTGTGACATAAATTAAAATGAATCGTGTGTGCACGTGTGTCCGTTACCCTCCCCATTCAGTACGTGGGAATGTTGATAAACGTTGGAGCCACCAGTACAGTTAACCACACTAACGGATAACCTAGCCAAGTGGATTCCTTGCAGGTTGGGGCTGCTAGGATCGCAACTTGAACGTAATCCTTTTTTTGGGATTCTCTGGTCTGCCCAAGGATCCTGTCTGCTGAGGATCAAATTGTATGGTAAGACCTTGGTACGGGGATATCTCTTTGATTGTACAGTTAAATCACTGGCCCTGTACACGGCTCAAAAATGAGCTGTGTACAGGGCCAGAGAATGTGTAGACGGAATTCAGGGTAATGGACATGTGAGTTGGATGGAGCAAATGCCACCCTGGGGCAAGTGTTTCTACGATTGATTGATTTTTGTGGCTGAGGAGGTAAATTTCTCACCTAATGTATGTGTCCACGTTCCGGTCTGCGTTCGGAAATTACTCTTGTGAAAGCTACTGATATCTATCAAATGTTTACCATCCCCTAAACACTGCCCTCGATAGTCGGGACCATTTACAGTAGGTATGGTAATTCTCCATGTAGACTTAGACATTGATTGAACGACAGCGGGAGGTTGACATGTAACCTGATTGGTTAACGGATAACTATCAACTGTTACTGTGTATGACACACTCCTTTCATTTCTACTGTTCATCATTACACTTGGAGTGAAATCTGAAAAAATGAACAATTCGAGAAAAAAATGAAGTATAGGAAACGACTTTATTCGATAATTTAACTTACAATGAACGATGATTGGATTGAATTGACGAGGTTCAGGTTTGGTCGGGTGATCAGCTACAAGACATCTAAACATGGTTCCATTGTGTAGTTTGGAATTGGTTTTAAATTCAAGTTTTGATAAAACATCATCCCTTATTACAAATCTCGACGGTTTAATGCCCTCTAGTACAGGTCCCCAGTCACCTACACCTCTATTTTGTTGGTATATTATCCGAGGTAGAGGATTTCCACCGGTTGTTTTACACAAATATCGAACTGTGTCTCCCTGGTTTCTGATGTATGGAGAACCCGTGAATTCAATATTTGATGATATCTTATCTGGCACGACTGTAATAATACAAAATATTCACGTGATGTCAAATACAATCTGTAATTGAAGCCATCTGAAAATAATACGATAAATACCTACATCTAACATCGACTTTACTCTGATCCAGTATCTGAACTCTGAGCTTTATACCATTATATGTTACTAGTCGACATTGTATCAGTGTTGATCGGTAAAGTGTATTTGCTTCCATTTCATTAATGTTCGTAATTCCATTTTCCACGACGCTTGTGATCCCCTGATATTTGATATTTACAAAATGTTCATCCGGTTTCGTAGGAAATCGATTAGCATACCACATCACCTCCATATAACTGTTACCATTTCCACTGATAGCTGTACATGTACAGGTCACAAGCTTATTTTCGTTGCCAGTACAAGGATCTTCATGAAGAGTTATATCTATATATGATGTAAATCGGTAAATGTAGTTTTGCCTATACAAAATTTCAGAATTTTTGAAACTTTTTAAAAAGGATACGCGGTTCAGAAAAGAAAAGAAAAACAATTGCTTTTTATTAATTCTGTGATAATTGACTGAACGACAACGGAGATACTGTCTGTCGCACGGCTTAGGCCAAAAAAGATACCTTGTTTCTCGACTCCGGCCGGGTGTGAAAATCTTAAGCGTACGGACCCCGTAAAATAAAAACCTGCCGGCCGGGTTGTTGAATACAATTTCTTGTTCATGAAAATGAAAGCTTAGGAGATCCGAGAGTTGATCTCTGTTTTGTTGATAAATATTGAATCTGTGGGATGGGCTTTCTTTCTTGATGAAATACTTTCCATCCTGCTCAATATATCGGTATCTGTCTTCCAGGGTGATATAGCCCTGTTGATGTCTGATGTTTAAAGATCAGCGCTGATAGCCCCGCGCGGTTCATTTTCTTTGTTAGGAGTCTTTCGAGTAATAAAAATCGTACTGGTTGAGAACTGATTTACTAGTAAAGATTACGTTTTTAGCTTTAGAAAAAATGAAATGATTGCTTCAAAAATAAAAATCCTGTCTGCTGGTCCCTTTTTCCAAAAATCCATGTTAAAAATAAAAAATAAAAATAAAAACCGATGGCCTGGTCATTTTCTGAGTTTCTATAAATGAGAAACAAGGCATCTTTTTTTGGCTTTACCGTGCGAGCTTTTCGACGATATTTTTGTAAATATAGAGCAAACATAACTTAATCTTATATCAGTATCTGTAGGAAAAGTTGACCAAACATAAATAAATATCTATTTATCACAAGAAAGATTCAGTTACTGGTGGATGATCACAATAAATCCATGAGCTATCAAATTATTGAAAATCCCACAATGTAAATTAAGGTTTTCCCCTCCAATGACTCAGTCAAAAGACATATCGTTGAATCTAGTCTTATTATTTTGAAACCCTTTCTTTGTGTTTATTGTTTTATTCAGATTTTTTGAATTATTTTTAGTTTTGTCAAATTTGAGAATTTCATTTCAACTACGGTATCTCAAAATGATATCCTAATCATGATATAGTGTTTATCAACGACTTGACATCTGACGTGTTTTCCTGTTAGGTTGGGCATCTGTGTGTCATTCCCTCTTCTACAATCTGTTTATATTATGTAACCATTTCTTCTATTTGTTTTTCTTCTTTTATGATGTTAGTTTTATAAAAATTTCATACCTGGAATCATTTCACCTGATGATGGCAGTGAGTTCACTACCGAAACGTTGTGACAAATAAATAAATCTACCTAAATTTAACATTGTGGGCAGTTGTTTTTTATTTAGCCAGATCCTTGCGGAATACGAGATTTGTAATGCTTAAAAAACTCGCTTCTGCAGGGAAAATGGTCACTGTATACATGCGCTTGTGCAGTGAGGAATGAGCAGCTGATTTCAGTATTACGCCCCGTATGCTGTCTATTAAAAACAATACTGACGCGACCCAGTGTAGGAATTTTGATTTCATTGAATGTGACGAAACGTTGTATGTCAAGAAGTAACAAATATCGACGACAGACTCTCACGATAAGCCGTGTGACAGACAGAATATTTGTTTCAAACTATATTACCACGCATTACTCACCGATGGTATCCGATGTAAAAACAGGACTTTCTTTAGTTCCAGTTGAATCGATACATTTATATTGTTTACCAGCTGTAGGTATAAACTCCCAAACTGGTACTGATGACGATGGTACTGTAGTCCAGACTCCATCATTGTTCTCTTGTAATTCAGTTGCAGCAGGATTGTTGTGTCTACATGTAATTTGAATAGCTGAACCTTCTTTCGACAATAATATATTTGTACCAGGTAATATATTGTCACTCTCTAGTACAACTGCTCCAGGGTCTGAAATTGCAAGACCTGGATTTTCGTGAAACTTGAATGAGCCCTTCATCATCCGGTACAACAGAAGAATAATCCAACACTTGAGCAAAAACAACGCTTTGATTGTGTTGATCATCAGGTATTCTAATGAAACAAAGAAGGTGTCTAGCTCGCAGACCTTACACCATCATGTGATTTCTTTATGTGGGGTATCTAAAATCATCATCTCCTTATGACGAAAATAATTACGACAAACATGAATTCGATTCTTTGCGCCAAATTTGACATTGTGACAAGTTGTGAAGAGAGACATGCATCACCATGTCAACCAATGGAGGACATGTGGAAGGACATAGTAACTAAATCGACAGATGGTGAGACATGTTGTGATGAGAGACATGCATCGCCGTATTAACCAATGGAGGACATTTTTTATACACACGGTATAATACAAAAACACTTTTCGTGTGATAAATGACTGAAAGCTTGAATGGAACACAATCAGAAAAATGAATTGTTGAAATACGGTTAATCAGATTTACTTTCTAAATTCTGCGTTATTTATTTGTCCTGTTTAATATCAATAACTTTTTGTCTTTACGATTATTACTCATTTGTGACCCAGAACCTCTTGATAATTCCTGATAACGAAACTTTCTAAATTATTAAACAACTTTCTAATTCAACTCCTGTTGCTGCTGCAATATGAAAATTTCAATGGGTGTAATATGCACCTTTTCAGGACTATGTTTTAATAATAATCTTGAGTTTTACAAATTACGTGAAAAGTGCAACATTGTTCTCTAGTAATGCAGTAGTCGTATCAGAATTGTAGTGTTTACATGTAATTTGAATAGTTAAACCAGTCTTTAGATCATATAATATATGTGTACCAGGTAATACATTATCACTGTTCAACACAAGCTCCATGGGTTGTGAAAATATTTGATATTACACATGACTGATGTGTAATATGTGACGAAAAAATCGAAAACTCGTCACTAATCATTCTTTTACTTACCTTGAAAACTGCCTCGGCTTAGAAGCCAACAACTCAGTAATATAAGCAATCTCCTCATTGTCACTCAACATCAAGTGTTAAACCTACGAAGATATAATTTCATCCAATTAGTATAAGCTTGATTCTGCTCCACATTTTTTCTAATTATGACAAAAGCAAATATTGAAAGAAAGATCAGCTAGAAATTAAACTGTCAATAACGTATTTTCACTATGTTAATCATCATTTATAATCACCTATAAAAGCGAGTCACTTACCGAATGCCTATCTTATAGAATGACATAAAACGTGTTTATTTGTTCAATATATGTTGAACTGTTATCGGTAAAAAAATTTTCTGTGGAACCAATGATTGCATATTATCGAAAAACAAAGTACAAGTGGAATAAGAATCACGTCACGACAACCAAAACGATGTATCTTACATATTGAAATTATTTTTATCCGCAACATCGAGTGGTTAAGTTGTATGAATTGACATGACTAAATATGACTGAATAGGTGCCATATCAGTTGCCATATAAGTATACAATAAAAGCGTTATCATCTATTTAAGAAAAGTATTTGATTATACTCGATTGATGCGGAAGCAAATTCATGAAATAAATCTAACAAATTTAACTGGAAATACCACCATTTAAACATTCTACTTCACTCCGATGCAACCCGTTTAAATCTTATAACAGATCAATCCATTCTCGGGAAAAAATGACTGACTCCATCATCATGAGGTTATATCGTATAACTACAATCAACACAATAAGTTTATTGATAATGGCTACGAAATAGATTAAAGAAATATTAACAATCATGTCTGAAAATATCATTTCAGAAGAGATTGTACATGTTGTTGTGGTTCTTGTCAGTGAAATATATCGCTGAAAATGTAAAAGACTACTGAAATATATTTTGTGAGTAAATTTATTAAGACTCGTATTATCATGTTGTTTAGAATGTAGCTGGCGATGAAAGTGGAATCCACGTTGTTAAAAAAACACGATACAAAATAAAAATAAAGTTTATATTTGCGATGGCCATTCCTTTTCTATTTCCCTATTCTATACTATTCAATAGAAGAATGCTCAAAACTTAAATTCATTTTTCTCATAGTTTTAAAATTTCCTGGTTGGAAGCGTTTTAGCGACCGCGAGATACTAATATTCACCACCGAAAGTGACAATGCAGACGAGTTACGTGTTATTATGATGAAACATTAGAACATGCTGTTAGAATAAATGAATCAACCTGAAAAATAAAATCACTTCGGGATGAACATCGTGAATACGAATGTTATTCATATGATTTAAAACAGCGTGAAATTAAATCAGATAAATCATTTCATATTCACAAAGAAAAAACCGACCCCGAAACGAGTACAGAGCAGATATCTGCAAATCTGATAAACCGAAATTATTATCGGTATTATCGAAATAAATTATGTTTGATAAAGTTGAAGTTGAATGAATATATTTTACTTTCAGTTTGTTTCTTTTTTTTTACAGATTGAATCTAAAATGGATATTGATAATTTCTGGTTGTCCTGTTTCACTTTGTGTAGTATATGTGTATGCTCTTCACTGCAAGTAAGTTGCTGTCAGTTTTTAATCATTATTTCAATGACATTTGGAGTAACAGAACTTTCGATTAAACATTTGTTAAATGTCGATCAGCAACCATGATGACTTTTCGACAATTGAGTTTTTGTGTGATGCTAAATAATGTATTTACAAGAAATGTTGTTTAATGTTCATTCTCAGTTTCAATTTATTTGTCACATATGTTTTCTACTTTTTACAACAGTCGCCGGTATCGCAAAAGACTAGCCGCCATCGAAGCTAATGAAAAACTTGGCATCCGGACATCGTGAAGGTAGTGATATAAGCGTATATGAAGAACTCGAAGATAACTATGAAAAACTGGATGATTCAAGTGAGGAAGATGAGGGCGGTTATCTTAAACTGAAACTCAAACGTAAATCAGTGGATGTTAAAAGACTAGAGCCGAGAACCTCCACCTATGATGGGTACATTCCGATGGGATCCCAGAATTCGCCATACATACCGATGGGATCCCAGAATTCGCCATACATACCGATGGGATCCCAGAATTCAGAATACATTCCGATGGGATCCCAGAATTCGCCAAACGTACCGATGGGATCCCAGAACTCACCATACATACCGATGGCATCCCAGAATTCGCCATACATACCGATGGGATCCCAGAATTCGCCATACATACCGATGGGATCCCAGAATTCGCCATACATCCCTCAATCTGGATGAAACCAAAAAATGACGCCGAACAGATATCACGTGACAAAATCGATGATAATATTACCACGCAGCAGGAAATCGAATCATTGCCAGATACTTCACAGCGGTGAAGTAATCGTCAGGATTAAATTATTCTATCTCGATTTAATCATAATTACAGGGAAAAACACGGAAATATGTGCTCCGTTAAAATTCAGTTTTTAATCTGATACACTTCTCAAACTTGTGATCGGTAAAAACTACTATTATTACAAACGCCTTAAAGAGAATGAGAGACAATTTAACTAAACGAATTCCAATTGTATTCATTACGACGAAAAGTGTAAACGAAATAATCTTCTATACCGAAACATTTGACGTTATCGGATTTTAAGTCGTCGAAGCACCAAGTGAATGGACGAAAGTATTTTTTTACATATTTCGAAATACTTTATAACACCTTCGATAATTTTTGTTGGTAAAATTTTGTTGGTAAAATACACACATTCTTTTAGCGATCATTTTATCAGTCAACAGTCAAGTGCGTTTTAAGTTACGTCGTTCGAATACCAGTGTACGTTGAAGATATCGGTCACATAAAAATAATGATACCGATTAGATCGCAAAACAAAATAGACATTACAATTTCGGCCAACCACTTAAAATGAATTCAAGATACGCAAAACAATATGAATAAACGCCCTAGGCCTAGTTAGTGTATCGAACGAGGCACGTAACAACAAAGGTTAAACTTTAATCTTATACGTTCGAAGTTACGAAATCTTTGATAGTTTTTAATGTTTTCCCGGAACTGTTTGAATTACAATTTTTGGAAAGGATCATAAATAGGATAACTTATATCCAATTTCCTCCCTAAAAATGTATTGCATTTAAAGAAAAAAACTGTTCACAATTCTGAAATTGCCCACCTTGGGATCTGAAAGCGAAAATTTAATTATCAGGCAATTATTGGTCTACCACAAACAATTAGAATTTTAATTCGCACAAAAGTTTTAGAGTGAGTATGGAAGGGGAGAAGTGTAAATAGCCTTTATCATTTCAAAGACCTGTCTCATACATCTTGTATTGTAACTTTTTATTCGTTAACTTATCGCATGTATTAGGTACCTCCTCTGAATACTTCATTACAATATTACTCGCGAAATATAATTCATTCTTTTTCATTGCTCAATGTGCTGATGAATGTGAAATTTTATGTAGAAACATATTGATAAATAAATAAATTACTTTGTTGGGAATAAATCTAAAAGAGTTAGAAGGAGATATAATTCAATCTACATACGTACCTACATATTGAAAAAGTTTGATAATGAAATATAAGTGTGTGTTTGTATGATTGTAGGGTTATACATGTCATAAACTTGTTAGATCTCCTCACTGTTATATTTTGACTGTGTATCGACGTTATTAACACAGGTAGATACGGTCTTGGTTGGTGATTATGAAATATTATGAAATTATTTTTATCTAGGTTTGGTGTTAGTTTGTTTGTGATTAGACAGTCATGTAAGTAATTGAGGTCAGAATTGATGTTGTTGATAAAAGTATTGAGATTTTTGTGTGAAGCAATACAGTTAGTGTCGTCAGCAAATAGAATGTAATTTAGATGATTTGATATTTTATGTATGTCGTTTATATAGATTAAGAATAGTAGATGTCCGAGTACAGGACCTTGTGGAATTCCGATGTTAGTAGACAGTGTAGATGAAGTAGAAGAATTAAAAGAGACACAATGATAACGGTCATAGAGATAAAAAGAAAACCATTGGAGGGCTAGTCCCCTTATACCGTAATGCTCGAGTTTAGATAGAAGTATGCTGTGGTCAAGTGTGTCGAAAGCTTTGGAAAGATCTAGGAAGATACCAATAGCCCATTCATGATTATTTATGGATTTAGTGATACGGTCATTAAGTTCTAGAATATCATGCTCTGTGGAATGGTTTTGCCGAAATCCATTTTGGCTTGGGAAAAGTAGTTTGTCTATAAAGTTTGAGAGACGAGTGTGAACTAATTTTCTTATATTTTAGATAGGGAGTTTAATAATGATATTGTAAAATTTTTATGTAAAAGTATTCATCGAGGCTGATTTTCGTTTATTGATTTTAGAATATTATCTTTCAACTTGTAACAAATATTCATACAAAATTTTCCTCCGGGCTATTGAAAATAGACTCATCAATTGATTTTCGTTTTTTTACCACGTCGCAAGAAATTATTCATCTTTGGAAGTGCAGGTAATCTAGTACAGCTGAATTCACGCGTGTACTGCAGTGAATCACTAGCATTTGATTCCTTCCTACTAATGGTAGGCAGGGCAGATTGTGCTACTAATAAACGAAAAATACTGTTTGCTGTTAAAACTACAAACATTATAATGATTTTGAAATATAGTGAAGATGCATATCTAAAAGAAATTCATGCGCGGTAGAATGATTTTTTTGGGAAATCTATCATAATCAATCGAATATTGAAGGAAATACCATATATTTGATGAATGTAAATAGTTATTTGATGAATGTAAATAGTTATTTGATTTTCTAAATTTTGTTAGATACATCACACATCTAAGTTATTCGTTTTTGCTTTTATTCATACCATATCCTTTCCCCCCTAAACAGTATCTGAATCGATATCACGTCAAACATTATTTATATACAGTTCTTATGTTTGGGTTTTATAACTTGTGATTAGGTAATTTTCATTTACTATTTGAATAAATCACCACGTGTGTCCAGAACGTGGGTAATAAAGCCAAGATGATAAACTCAATGACATTAATGAACAAAACTCACAATAATCCGTGTTGGTTAATATAGAGACAAAAACCAACAATCAAAGTTTTTGATGTACGTAAATAAATGTTTATTCTGATGTACGACGTTTCGACCGTATTCAGTACCTGATAATGACCGTTAGAATACGATCCCTCCTCTGCTGGATCCATTTCTTTCCACAATAAAAAGTTTTTTTTCATTCCACTGAAAAATTTCATTCTAAATAAAACATTTTTAAAGTTTTATTTGTTTTCTTTTTGACAGGAATTTCTCACTTTTTTCCAAGGAATTTCAATTTTCCGTTATT
>JAYMFW010065325.1:0-10815 GCA_036785005.1 Tubulanus punctatus | reverse complement strand
GTAGGGTGAAAGTGCAGCTTTTCCAAAAAGCTGAGTCTGAATGGGCTTAGGCCTCCAAATGATAATTGTTTTAAAAGCTAAAGTAATTTATTTATTTCATGTTACAAAGAGCATAAATCAAGGAAATATTGGTTAAAATCAAGGAAATATTGGTTAAAACTTAAGTCTGACCTGAAAGTGAAAATATGACTCATTTTGTACTGGATAATGAAACATTGGTTACAGCAAACAATTTCCAGTCCTTACTGGTTCGGTGTAACATGATTTCCATGTACTGCAACACACTTCAGATATCCTGCTCTTGTCTCATGTCGGACAATCTTATAGCTAGATGGATTAAGATGTGTTAGTATCAACCCATACTTTGAAAATCCTGCATATTTCTGTCCTAGTATAGATGTAGGAAATGATACATCCCCCATGGACAACAATGGTTATCTAAACTTAAACATCTGATTAATATACTTTGAAAACAAACGGACTAGAATTCACAACAGTAAATAATATAGTGTATAAATAAATAGTCATAAAAGCAATAAATTAATCTAGTAATAGGTTATATATTGTTTGATAATTTATAATTAATCTCTACAACCATGGCTTCACCATAAAATGTGTAAATTACTGAATTCAGTTTGAGACAGTAGAGTTTAACCAAGCTGACAATTTATGGACTTGATCCAGAATAGGCATTTTTTAAATGTTTTAAATAATTTTCTAAATGAGATGTTTCTAACCTTGAATATAAATGAATGCCGAGTAGAAAATTCACACTTTAAGGTAGCGTAGAAAAAAACTTGTTCAATACAGAAATAGCAGTTATTGAGATTTAAGGAAATTCCCTATATCTCAGCACTATAACACCTGTTTGCAATGGTTAGATTGCATGAGATTTGTGTTGGTGTTTATGTGGTTTGTAATTGTTATAGAGCTGATGCTTTTAATAGTGTATCATTTGGATAGATCATCTTCATCATCAGAAGTCAGTACAGGTAAATCTCTTTGCCAGTCGACATCACACATTTGGTAGACCCTCACGCTATCAATGCTTCCTTCTGCTACCACCAGGTGTCTCTGTGGGGTAATTGTAACATCACACGGAGCTTTCAGACCAGACCTTTTATCGAGTAGAACACGTCGAACTCCTGAGCTCGGATCTAGTATCGTCACACGGGATCTTTTCTTCTCAGCAAAGACTATTCGATCTAATCTATCAATGCAGATACCTTTCGGTTCGCTACTTTCATCAGCGATGTAGAATTTTTTAACAAATGCCCCTTCTCGATCATACATGCTTATCGTCTGGTCTCCAACATCTGATATGTAGATATTATCGCGGCTGTCTGTGATTGGTTCACAGTATCCATAACAACCATTGCCTTGATAATCGTAAAGAGTTACTTTTGTTAGGCGTTCATAATTTGGGGAGAATATTTCTAAGCTGTTTTGGGAAAAGTCAGCAACAATGAAATGACCTTTTGAGTTGATTGTTATTCCATTTGGACAACAAAAATCTCCAAATTCTTGGAGTATGTCGCCATCAAGGTTGATGATTTTTACTTTCCTATCCTTCAAATCGGCTACTGCTAACATTCCATTTGCCATTACTGCTATTGAGATTGGTTTTACTGCACCTTCAGTAATAGATTTTATGTAGTTACCTTCTGTGTCAAACATCTGAATACTACAATTATTTGTGTCCCCAATGACAAGTTTTCCATTATCTAGCGCTTTAACAATTTGGGGACAGCTAATATCTCCAACCCAGGCAGATGAAGTTGTGAACTTGCAAAGAAATATCAACCTAGGATAATCGACCATAGTGGTGAATGAAACTTGTCGGAAAGAGTTTGACTCATCATTTTCAATTTTATCGGCAGTAACCGTAAACTGCTCAATTTTACCCAGCTTCACCACTTTTTTAGATGGTATGAACTTACTTAACCGTACCTGGTCACCGTGACCCAAATTTTCATATTCATCCAACAATAATTTAATTTTAGGACATAGATTTTTTGAAGCATTTAGAATTTTTGCGTCATCTTCTTCATTCAAAACTTGAGTTGCTGCTTCGATATATTCATTCAATGATTTTTCTAGGAGTTCAAGATTATCTACATTTGACTGGAATTCTATTTCATTTGCATGGTTATACTCATCCAGTTGATTCAGCAGTTGGTGTTCACGTTTTTTAATTGAAATAATCATTTCTCGCACTCTCATTTTTACTAGCTCGACCGACTCGTCTGCAATAGTCTTCATCTGTTTCTCAACATCATTCAATTTGTAAATGGAAACTTTGATTTTCTCGAGTTTGTCCGTCAGTTTTTCCGCATAATCATTCAATTTTGCATGGCATTGTTGTATCCCGTTACTGAGCTCAATTATGTCATGGTTGCTATGACAACCCGCAATTGTGCAGTGCAGACAAATAGAATCTTTGCATTCGTTGCAAAAGTATTGCACATTTTCGGTGTCGTGGATTTTACATTTCATATCGAGAAACTTCAACTTTGTCAGTTGGTGCTTTTGGTGGCCCTTTAACAATGTTCGACTGTCATGGCGATTCATACATCCGCTGCAGAAATAACGGGAACATTCGACGCAGAAAACACTTGCCTGAATGTGGCGATTTGTAAATTTACAAATATCGCATCGTCGGATCGGTCCTTTATCATCGGGTACATGCTGTTTGTTGTTGGTCACGATTTCGGATATTTTTGAGACTTTAAAGTCATTGGGGAAACCAGTCACGCCCCCTGGTGGAACGATCGTCCGAGTTCTACATGTAGGACACGATATGATGTCATAAGATAGCAAAGATGTATTGCTGTGTATGGTTGCGTTATAAAGGCCTTGCAGACAAGACGTGCAGAATGTATGAAGACATGGCAGAGTTCGTGGTTCTTTGAGATAATCGAAGCAAATAGAACATTTCAATAAATCATCAAGGTTACAGTTTAAAGAAGCAGTCGATCCACCGGTCGCCATATCTGTAATGATAGAATTAAACACTCACGACATTTTATTCATTCCCATGCAGTAGACAGGAGCGGATTCAGGGGGCGTGGAGGGCGTGCGCAAATTTTACCACAAAATATTTCTCGCCACCCTTTGCTTGGCGAGATATCTACATTACACTCACTCTAGAAGAATATTTTGATGATTTTACCTGAAAAAATGTTTGCCTCGCATTCTCGCCAGAAATTTAAGTTTGTGCCCCCCAACCTAAATTCCTAGATCCTCTGCTTAATTCGGTGGCCATTAAATCGGTAAGCCATTCAAATTGGTAGAGTAGACCTGGGAATCTCTTGAATCAGAATATTTTGTAGGCTATGTGGTTTACGATAAACTGAGCTAAATGAGCTGAATTCATTGGAACTGAATTTTCAGTCTGAAGTAAACAATAATCTGGCTTGAATGGATCCAAGGGTATAATTTGTAAACACTGGATTTTAGAATAGGATTTAATATTACATTTATGCATTATCAAAAAGAACATGATTATTTAGATATTATACATATAGCACTCGCAATAGATCTACATAGAAATATTCAGGCCTACCTTTACATGCAAGCTTCTATACCTGCGGTTATATGCAGGTTGTATGAGTTGAAAAGAAGTGTGCATGCACGTTCTGCACGTACATGAGTGTGTAGGGAGAACCTCCTGGTGTGAGCAACTAATCAATAATTCACTCAGCTTCTGTGAGTCTATTATCACCCATAAAGCAGATATATTTGCTGGTTTTTATCTTTGTGATTTTACTTTGAGCAGTCAAACCTGTTCTTTTGTCATTCTTCTATGATAAATTAAAGATAAAAATCAGTACAACGTAAATGATAAATTCAAATGGCTAAAGATTAACTATAAATCTGATATTTTTGTGGGTTTATATTTTTGTGAGTTGAGTCACCATTCAAAATGAGGCGCGATTTCTGAAATGTAGTTTTAATGAATTTCTTGAAATTGTATTATTTCTAGGATCAGCTGATGCTGAGTACTAAATGCTCTGAATGTGGATGTCCTGGACCTGTCATAGAATATCAAGGTAGAATAATCTCATTGTTTATACGCTCTACATCGTATCGACCGAACTAACCGCTGCTTACTTTGGCCGTGCTTTCCCCATACGGCATCCAATAATTGGTTAAGTATCTGACTAATCAGTGCATTCGATAAGAACGCGTTTCGGCACGAATTTTCAATGACGGCGGCAAAGTTTTCGTTTATGGTTAATCTCGTGAGGGCATGTTTGATATTGGCAAACAAAATTATGTGAATGCTGATTTTTGGCCATGTTCCGATAAAATGTTCGTTCATGTGCGAAATAAAAGAATATTTCTGATGCATTTAGAAGCATAAAAGTTTCTCTTTTCTGAACACACTTAAATGTTCATCATGTCCAGTCTGTTCTGTTTTTTGCCACGAGGAACCTTCAGACTTCATCACAATTGTTGCAAAATGTAAACACTTTGTCTTAAAAAAATCTCTGAATTCATTGCTGAATAAGGGAAGCATAATGAAAGCATCAATCTAACTTCAAAACGTTGTCACGTAATTCATTCACTTCTAAAGCTTTCAACTCTAAAAAATGTCTCCTAAGATGATAATTCAATCAAATCAATTGCCATTTTTGGTATGATCTTAAAGGGCAATCAAACTCAGTATTTTTCATGAAAATGAAATGTTGAGGTATCATATAGTATGACTAGACTGACTCCTCATTTGATTAAATTTGAACTTTCTAGAGTAGATTTAGGAGTTCTTTCTCAGTACCTGACATTCAATTATTTTACTCATTTTTAGTTGTTGCTACTAAAATCATAGCATGTAAGTTGACCAAACTATTGAGTATGCAAAGCTGTATATAATACCTGAATAATCGGTGAACGATGTACTGTCGAATTGATTTTTGGCTCACAAAACTTGTACGAATGATGAAACCGCTCTTTTTAATGAATCTGAATGTATTCTGTTTCTACCATGTAGAGTTAGCTTTGATGTCACAATTCCTGACAGTCTCAGGATTTTTAATATTGAGGGGGTGGGGGTACCTGATGAAAATTGGAATGAGAGTTGAAGAATCATTTCCAGTCTTTGAACTTATTGGTGATCTTGGGGACCTCAATATACAGACAGTGCCATTTCTGAGTAAAAGGTTGGTTGCCAAAATATAATGCAGCTATCAATCTGCTGTCTGTACCCACCCTACGCAGACAGTTGACAGGTCGCCGTTTTCCAATTTCATCATCGTCAAAACTTTGCCAGACAGCACATGTTGGTTCACCAGGCTATCGCCATGACTCCATCATTGTCGACAGAGACGAACGACTTGATATCACCGTGATCTAATATTCAACACGCATCACCAGACCCAGGCATGCAGCAAAAATGTAGTGTTTTAATGGTTCAAATTTTGGCATTCTGTGATTGAAATGCGTGTCAATAGTTCATCCTCAATAAACCTCAATCCTCAAGCTAATAAATAATATACAATATAAATATAATTAATTGGAAAATCTTATAAAAATCAAGCCCGTAGCCAGACATTTTCGGTGGACGGGTGCGTTTCTAACGAACTACGTACGAGGGGGTTCGTCGGGTAAAACATACTCTCCTCCGTTAGAAATGCTATGTATTGTACACTCACTAAATGTGATAGATATTGAAACATGACAAGTTAATTTTATTTACCTATTAACATATATTCCAACAATCAACAATGGACTGGTTTTGCAAAAAGATTTTTTTTTTTCTTTTTTATATTCTCCTTGGAATTTTGCAGACGGGTGCGTTTGCACCCGTTGCATCTGCCCCCCCCCCTTGGCTACGGGCCTGAAAATCTGTTACTTCGTTGAAAATAAATGCTTTGTTTACGTTTTAAAAACAATAATAAGCGGTAGGTTTGAATCATTGGGACAAATCTACAATTGAACGCAATTCCATTCGACAGATGTTCGCCGTCCTATCCTCTTTCAGACTGACAGACAATTGACACATTTACGACGACCCTTGTCCATATTGTATCGACAGGCTTCTGTATGTACAGACAGCAGATTGATAGCTGCATAGATCCGCCCATGTACCTGAATTTTAAGTTCTTTGACGTTTCTATCATAGTAGGTGCATTATTATTCTGATATCGTTATTTACTACAGCAGGTGAATTTCGATGTACTTACTGCAAGAAGACAGCCTTCGATGACAGTTATCGGCTAAAAAAACAAATTGCAGTCAACCGCACTAAAGAAGCATTGGTGAAAATTGATGACACCAGAAAAGAAGGAGGTAAGTTGAATTCAAATAAAGTAGCTCGTAATAAAGGCCACGTCAGATAAAGGAGAACCAATTTTATCGGTGGGTATAGAAATCTCTATGGAGTAATTCGTTTTATATACTAGTTGGTACTGAAATATAAACCATCATTATATTTAGCACTTAAAAATTGAAAGATCTTGCATAAGACTTTCCATTATGTCCCTGGACTGAATAATCTTTAATCACAGTTAAACTACAGGTCCATAGCCAGGAGGGTGTTGGGTGGGTACGCAATTTTTTCACTATTTCTGTCAGTTGATGCTCGTTGGTTTTTGGTCTATTCACAACTTATTTCTGCTACATTTTGTCGCTGGTGAGCGGGTTTCCGAGGTAGTTGTGTGTACATTTATCATGGATTGAGTATCTGTTTAAGCGCTTCAAGCCATGCGCCATATAAATGATTTTATTCATATCATGATTATCATTTTTGAGATCTACAGTATTTGAATTAAGTGTTTCATTTGGTTGCAGAATATGAAGATAGTTTACAGCTGACAGAAGAATGTTTGGAAACGTACGAGGGAATTTTACACGAGTTGAATGTTTACTATCTTCGATTGGTTGATAGAGGATTCGACGCCTGCATATTCACCGATGACTGGAAAGGAGCACATGAATATGGATTGAAATCTTTACCCGGATACCTGTAAGCCTTTACCATCATTATCCAGGGGGTCTTGAAAAAGACCCTCAAAATCCTGAGTGCCCTTTTTCAAATTTTGACGAAAAAATATTTTTCAGGCGCATTGCGTTCTAAATGATTAGAAAAGGGCACCTCGCTGAAGATAAAAGGCACATTTTGTCGCTGAGCTGACGAAAGTGAACATGAAACAGGCATTCAGATCCCCCATAGGGCAGAAAATAATTTTAAAAGGCACTATAATAGGAATTTTTCTAAAAAAGGCACAATGATATAGGCCCTATGGTATTTAACTGGATAGTGCACAGGATACAATTTCCACCTATGATGTTAAAAAAATCTCAGCCTTCTAATCAAAATTTTTCTGGGATAGGGACCCCAGACCCAAACAATCTGCCTAGAAAGTGCCCTTCAGAAGTCAGAAGACCTTCAGATTTGACCCCTGGATCACCCCTGATTTTGTTACTTTTCTTTCTAACTTCTATGAACTTGATCATTCGAATACAGAAGTTTGTAAGGGGGGCAATGACAACTTCAATCTTATCTCAATATATATTTTGAACACTTTAACCGATAAGATGATTACTAATGTAGGTGTTTTTCCAAAGGATTGTATGCTCCCTCCACAGCATTTCATTCGGCTCTACAATGTATCGACCAAACTAACCGCTGCTTACTTTGGCCGTGATTTCCCCGTATGGCATCCAATAATCAATTAAGTATCTTGACCAATCAGCACATTCATTACGGATGTGTTTCGGTACGAATTATCAAAGATGGCGACAAGCTGCGTTACGTGTGCAGACTTATTGTACATGTGCAGCGCCATATTGAGAGAATCTTGCAAGGAGAGCGTAGTGAACATTGAAGCCAATCTGCTCACTTCTGCCTCAAGATAATTTTTTTCTTTAATACGACACCTAACGCACAAAATTGCACGAAAGTTCGCAGTAGTAAGTATTTCGTAATATATGGAGAAATGAAACCACTGCAGGTGGAGTGTAAAGGAGTGGAGCATAAACTGTTATCACAGGTGCCTAACTTTTATTTTGTCTTAAACATTCTAAATAGAAAATGTTCTTCCTTTTTTAGGAGACTATATCCGAGGTACCATCCTAGTCTTGGTCTGCAGCTGTTGCGTCTCGGTAAATTGGAGCTACATCTTGAAATATATGATGATGCAGAGCGCCATCTAGAACAAGCACAGGATATACTCCGGATAACTCACGGCAAAATGCACACGATTTATGATGAAATAGACTACATAGTTAACAAATGTAAGGTAGACAAAGTGGCACACAATTGTCAGCAGGTAAACACGGAAATATATGAACTTGACTGATATTGAAATTTTACACTGACAGTCAAAATCAACCTTAAGGATGTGTGCTGCTGTTAACCTTTGAAACTTTTTTTAACTTCCACCTGGCTACTAATTTACAATGATCTAAGAACTTGAGTTTGTTTTTGTTGTAAAATGAAAGGATTAGCACATACACAGACAGTTTTGTTATTAGTTTGGTAATGTTTTCTTTCGAGAATAATCAAATTTCTATATTCCAATATATTGGAAGTTATTTTACTTCCCTTGGTCGCCTAGTTAAGCGCCACCTACATATCGGTCATAGTCCTATTGAACTTTTAATTAGACCACACGACGAGTGCCATCCCCGCCCTAACCCGACCAAGTTGTAGACACGTTCACAATTTATCTCGGCATACATTTGAATTTATCCTATGAGTTGAAACATTGTTATTGCTTCAGTTGAATCTTACTCCTACGTGTGTAGTATGCAATTATGAGTTGCAGTTGATAATTTTGTAATATTTACAGAGTGTACATGTTGTTTTAGATTAATAAACTACAGTCTCTAGTCATTTTATTATATAAATTTGTCTTCTTTTTGTTTATCTCAGTTTTAGTCGCCAAAGTATCATCACCTGAATAGGCCGGGTCAAAATAGTGTGTTAAATAGTGAAAAATCCAGCTTTTTAGAGCCCAACAATTATCAAGATTGGTTCATCCTGCAATGAACTGAGTCCAAATATTGTAGACGGAAAAGTCATGTTTTTCCTTTCTCAACAGCTGAGTTCTTCACCAACAATCATTACTGGTATTGATTTTTAAGTTGCCACAAGTACACCAATAATTGTCGTAATGTTAAAGCTACACTGAAAAGGCCAGGTTTTCTGTCTAATAACGATTTGTTGGCTGTTTTATTTCAAGGTAAAGAAATTTTTACAGGTAAAATCTCATGGCTGTCTATAAGGGGGCCATCCACAAAGTACAGACACCTCGGAGGGGGTCACGCCAATAGTACATCGTATGCCAAGAGCATACAGGGGGAGAGGGGTCTGAATTTTACCTATTTCGTGCGTACGTACTTTATGGATGGCCCCAAGGAGCGTTTGAAAAGGACGTCCAGGGGAAGGGGGTTTGAATCTTTTGGACAAACAACTTACGAGGAGGGTAGGGGGTTGTAGAAAAAATGGACGTACTTGTTCGGTGGAGGAGAATAAGTTAATCTGACATTAATGTACGAGTAGGCAACAGGGGGTCCAAGAATTCAGGACTAAAGGTGGACATGGGAGGGGCAAGAAAATCTGACAATTTTGCTGGACGTCCTTTTGAGCGAACGCTCCCATACTGAAACCTTAACAGCAATAGGGGCCATCCATAAAGTACGTACGCACAAAATAGGTGAAATTCAGACCCCCCCCTCCCCCCTGTATGCACCTGAACGCTTTTGGTATAATGCTTTGGCATAGGCTGTACGCTTTTGGCGTGACCCCCTTACATACTTTATGGATGGCCCCATAACAGATAGGACTCATCTACATCTTCAAAATAACTAGCATTTACACACAATATATCTGCGTTATTTTGGCCGATGTACTATGGTATACTCCGCTCCGCCTACCTCAGATTCCTGGGGACCGGAAGATTCTGTCCTAGGTAGGTGAATTCCGAGCTAAGAATGGTTTTTTCATTGAAAACGTATTGGTTTGATTCAAAATAATCTTTTCTTCTGTCTGTGGTGAACGGGTTACCGACGTAGCCGGATCCTAGGTAGTTTGTACTGCTGTATTTTCAATACTGCTGTATTTTCAATAGTGCTGTTAGTTTCTATACTGCTGTATTTTCAATGGGGTGGCAAGGTGAAAGTTTGATAAATCAGTTCTCGAGAAAAGAATAAGTGTATAGGATTCGACCAATGCATCGTTTTATCCCACAAATTAGAGGAGACAAGTTTTGATGTAAAATTATCGAAATATTATTCTAGAATGGGTGCAATGTAGACATCTCGCCAAGCGAAGCGTCGCAAGAAATATTTTGTGGTAAAATTAGTGAGAAATTAAAATTTCAAACTAAAACCGCCTAAATCCACCCCTGACAACAATCTACAATCAACATAATTAACAAGAAATCTGTGAGCTTATTAAGACTACCCCATATATTTACCAGAAAACGGGACTGTAGACCAGTAGAATAAAACAGACCTCATTCAGGAGTACGGTACACAAGCTGACCCTCCATATAAAAAATTCAAGCGAATGTTATAATGGTAGCTGGGAAAACTGGTGTTACATTCATAAGACTTAAATAAACCGTAGGTCAGATGATTAATTCATTCTGTTCACTAACTGTTTTATATGCTTTGAATGTTAAAACGGATGGAATGCGACAACATTAATTTTCGTCGTCTCTTCAAATACTTTATTAATCTGAGGACCCATGCTTTGCAAATTTTAGGGGGGGGTGCATGCCCGCCACGCCCCTGCCTGAATCCGACCTGCCGACACCGTTAAGATTAAGAAAAATGCACAGTGAAGACTCCGGAATTTGAATTTTG
>JAYMFW010064881.1:0-10826 GCA_036785005.1 Tubulanus punctatus | reverse complement strand
CAATACATTTTCTTAGAGATTTATCACTGATAATGCAGTGCTGCCATCTGGCGAGTTAGTAACCGAAATTCCCCATTGAAAAGAAATTCATATTTGAACCATTTTGGAGAGATGGCTCTAAAACGAAATCTAACGATTATGTACAAGAAAGAACAAGTTTTTCGGTCAATTCGTAATGATAGCGTATTGAAAGTCTTTTCTGCATAGAATTGACTCTATGGATTCTGCACAAAAATGTGTCTGTGCATGACTTGACATGCGGTATTTAGTCGACTCGACGACTTGCCACTAAACAGTACACGCACCGGTAGAAGCTGAAATATGAATGTTTCTTCTCCAAATTCTAATCACAGAAATTTATGATAATATGGTTATACCTTTTCGCTTTTCGAGTTAATACAGTGAAAAAACTAATCTAAGAATACCCCCTAAGTATCAAACAGTGATATCTTATGGCCATATGAAGGGCATATAATGATCAGTATTATCTGTGCAAAATCTCCAGTAGGTCCAATTCGATGAAATCCGATTTTTAGTGATATGTCCAGTTGGTTTCAGGAAACCCCTTCCTGGGCTTATGACGTATTCAATAAAAAGGAAATTCCCATTGATCTAACGCTTAGAGGCTTTGATGAACTATTGTATTGTGCTTGTGGAAAGTAAAAGCCACGAATTCGTAATCAAAGACTAATTCGAATTTTTCATTCCAGATTCTGAGCAAGGAAAACCACATTAAAATGTTAACATTTTTTATTCTGATTACATTGGTGATGACACACTCGTGTCTTTCAACAATCGCGTTCGTACGAATCGAACAGACAAGATCAGGAGTGGTGACACTCGATAAACCGAAAGGCGATGACGTCACAGGTGTCGTCGTCTTCTACGTAAAGCAACGTTATTCCTCCCGCGTTGAACTAACATACCTGGCTAAAGACGGTTGCGATAATTGTACGGACTCGAGCCTGAGTGTAGTGGGTATTGGTTGGAATAAGGATGGAATCGCTGAAATTGTTCCGAAAAATATTTCATTGAATATCAGCACATCGAATTCAAGAATATGTGTTGATTCAGACGCCAATAGAGATTTCGGTTTGAGGATCCCCAATCGGCAGTTACCGCGAACTGTTGTACTTTATCTACAGATGTACAATTGTTCGTCCGTAGAGTCAGATTACCATCTCAAACAGTCCATTATGAATGATACGTTCGGTTTCGTTTTCTCGCCATTTTACGAATACAAGACGTACCCGAGTCTGTTGATGACGCGGTTAAACATCACGACCGAGCGATACAAATCATTCGATATCGTTCTATCGTGTCACGAGTTTGACGTCGAGGAATCTGTCGACTGTTCTGCAGATTCGATGACCGTTTTCGAAGGATGGCAACAGATCGGGAAATACTGCGGAAAGTTGGGCGGTCTTCTGAAACAATCCTCTAGGAATGCGCCGATGGGTATATTGTTTAAAACGGATGCTAGTTACTCCCGTCCCGGGTTCAACTGCAGCTTCACAGTTATCGAGCTCATCAAATACAACCAAGTGTACTTTAACTTCGAGATTCACCGCATTACTAGCCAAGATTCGAAGATCTATTTGAAGTACTTTTATCAGATAAAAGAAGGTGGCACTGTGAGTTGCTGTTGGTTCGTTAAGTGTCCCGTTGGATATTTCATGAAATTAGAAGTGAATCCTTCTCTGGCGCCTTATTGGTCGTCGCATCGTTCATCTTATGTCATCGAAGTCAAATTAAGAAACAAAGATGAGCTAAAAGAAACGATCACGGTTAACTGTGAAGAGATGAATTTAAAGGGATCTTACGTTTTGAAAACTATAAATAATATCAAAGTAACGGTATGGTACAGTTCCAGATACACGACTTTTAGATTAGAAAAAAGTAAATCGATTGGAAATGGATTAGAAATAGTGAAAGCTTCAGAACGTTCGACACTGGAGTTTACAATTAGATATTGTGATACTACTCGGAAGTTTCCAAATCACATTCTCTCTAGATCACCAAATGATAATTTCCGTCGTATATTGACATCCCAATCGTGTGTAGACATTATCATATATTCAATTGACTCAGAAAACGTCGATATGGCCGAGTTTCTAGAAAACTTCAACATTTCAGTATCAAAACGCTTGATGTTGAATGCGACCCCAACTGTCGATCTTTTATTAGGTGGTGAACACGCAATGCCAGTTGACAATCCCGATCAGATTAAATTCTATGCTGCTACAGAAACAACAATTAGTGCGTTTAAACTCCTGGATACCGATAATTCATGTATCATAAGGTACGTGTGGCGATCTTCTAATCAAACGAATTTGATAGGTGTATTGGATATTAAGCGAATATTTTGTAAAACCAAACCAATGGTGTATGTGACCTTCCAAGTTTCAAAGTGCAGTTGTCTCACCGGACATTCCAATACCGTTACTTTATATTCCTCAACTTGCGGTTATTCAAAACAGAAAAAATACGAAGTGTCTCGACAAATGCCCGTACCATACCAATTTGACAAATGGCCAAGGTCGTTCTACATTATTGAATTCGGCGCTCCTTATTCATGCACCGAAATCCCAAGAAATATGTTGTACTACGAAATAACAGCAAGTGTGTACAAATCAGTGAAGAATATAGATTTCAAGGAAGTCTTGTGTCATGGATATGTAGCAGCCCGGTATTCCTACGAAAAGATGAACGACGTAGCGTTCAGATCGATATTTACTAATTTTCACTTCGATGTTCACATCTTGGAAGACTACCATGTGAAGTATCGATTAAAGGAAGAAAGCATGCCATACATGTCAAACTCGTCTGCTCTCTGCCCCGCAGGGTATTTCTACTGGAGAAACTACTGTTACTTCTATAATCAGGTTTGTTTGCTTTTTCGAAGTGCCTATATAGAATCACCACGAAATCTGAAATACAAAATGAATTATCATATTTTCCATTGCAAGAGATATAAAAATTTTCACGGAAAAGGTAGAACCGGGGATTTCTGTACGATATTTTCCCCAGCCGATCTGCGTGATTATGAATTAACGCATATTTCGCTAAGCCTCGCTGTTGGTATCTGTTAGGTAATTCCTTGGTATAGTGAGAGGTTCCTAAAACGAAAGAAGAATTAGGAAGATCGGTGTTATCAAGGACTTTGTCAGAGCGAGTGTAAAGTTATTATGGATATCGTTTGCCACTTCATCAATCTTTCGACATTGTTCATTTGGTTTCGAAAGTGCCAACCGTGGTTTCATTGATCAAATCAAACAATGTGCTTATTAACGTTAAATCATATACCCATTGACGACGAGTCATCCTTTAGGCATTGGGGTTTGGATTGATTCTAGAAATCAATCCTATGAAGGCCCAACCGGTCGATCTAAGGTCCAGTATCCAGGATCACCCACATAGACACCACATTGAACTTGAAATTGATTTCACTGCTACATTCAAAAATATGTTTACACATAGGAACTGCATGCAATAAAACAAACAAATAAACAATGAACAACGTATTATGATAATAATCACAAACAGGCATTGGTGAATAATGGTTATCTATTTAGGGGGTCCACTGTACGTCACAAGTTCTAAAGCACGTATGTGACTAACGCTTGTTGTTACACTCAGCTCTCATTAAATCATGTCTAAATTACCCAATTCACTACAGAAGTAACTCCATAAAACGCACTATAATCCCATATTATTAATTCAGAGATAAGTGTTGTATTGAAAAATAATTGCCTATCTCGATATGGCATGAAATAGAATAAACCATTATATCCTACAGGTAAATTCATGAGATATTCTTATTCACACAGAGCCACCATATGACGTGGATGGTAGCAAATCAGACGTGTGCCCTTCAAGGTGCCAACCTTGTCAGCATCATGGATGATGACGAAATGTATTTCCTGATGAAAATGTGGCGTTCTCATTGGTGGCCGGCCATCTGGAAATCTTTAGGACCGTATTTTACTTGCCACAACGGTTTCAGAATATTCATAGGATTGCAAAACATTGCTGAGGTAATGTAAACCATTTCGTAGTAATGTTAGTCCATCTTCCATCTTTGCAGGATGAAAATTCTAAACACTATTTGCTCTTTTATGTATAGATTAAAGATTATCGATGGACAGATGGTAATCCGAATGTTTATCATGAATGGTATGAACAAGAATCATATAAGGATGTATTTGAAACCGCTTGTTCCAGTTCAATATTAAAGAAAAGGAATTATTTTGATTTCACTGCCAATCAGCCTGACCCCTCAAACGTGGCAAGGTGTGTCGTTATGATGATAAAAAAACTTTTTTCGCGCACTTATTGGTATAAAGTACCATGTTCGTTTCCCGTCGCAAATGTTGGATTTGTTTGCAAGACCGAAGCGAGTAAACGGTCGGTGTCAAATGATGCAGTTAACGCCACCAAAGTTGGACGTAGTCCATACAGCAGAATAGAAATGCAATGGCGTTGTCCCGACGGAGGTACCTACATAAATCGATCTATTTGTCTACGACTTTTTACCTTCAATCGACGGCAGAGTAACAATGGATTATTCGACCATGGAAATCTAACGAGGATATGTGAAAAGGTTGGTTGGGAATTGGCAGACAGCAGTATAGGGGTAAACGAACTGACAAATACGATAAACAGTTGGTTTCATCCACCGAATAACAGCATCGTTTGGCTTCGTGATGATATGACTTTAATAACAAGGAGAGTGAAGTTCGATGTTTGGAAATATGGGGTAAATGGATTGTCTGGTGCATCCTGGAGTGTGGGAAATTTGGTCAATCGCGCGTCAATCAATTTGACAGTACTGGGCAATGATTACGTGCAGAGTATCATGTGTCAGGTAAAACCAGTGAGAAACTTCCGTACCAACAACTGCGGTCGAAATCAGTTCAGATGTAATGACGGCACCTGCATACCAAGCACCTATGTTTGCGATCGTTCTCCACAATGTATCGATAACTTTGACGAACTCAACTGCACCTGGAATAGACAATATGAATACTTTACAAACGACGGGAAATGGTTATCATTGAATAAGTATTGTACGCGCGAAAGTAATTGCCGCTTTCAGAAATGTTACCCCGATGAGTGGCGATGTAAAAATGGTCAGTGTATTCCATCAGAAAAATTGTGTGATTCAATAATAGACTGTGTTGATAAAAGCGACGAAGACGAACAGACATGTGTCGTGTCAGAATGTCACGGTTTTCGGTGTTATGGTAGGAAGTGCATTCCAAAAGAGCATCGTCTTGACGGAGTTATCGATTGTCCAGGCGGGTATCAAGAAGACGAAATCGGCAATGACACGGGAATCGGATGCTCGAACGAAACCTTTGAAAAATGCCGCAAATATGCACGATGTGTCCCACGTGATCAGTTATGTATATATGCGGACGGTGTGGGCTGCAGAGAAAGTCCGCATCTAACCAGCTGCAAACATTTTCTATGTCTGGGTATGTTTAAATGTCCTAATTCCTACTGCATTCCGGTGCGATCAATCTGCGATGGCAAATGGGATTGTACAGAGGGGTATGACGAATTAAACTGCTCCCCACGACATTCTTGTCCTGGACAATATTTGTGCCCAGTTGAGAACATTTGTATAAGTCAAGATGATGTATGCGATGGCAAGCCACATTGTACACAAACATTTGACGATGAGCAGTTTTGTTACAACTGTCCAAAACGATGCATGTGTCGAGGACATATCATCGATTGCGAAGGAGCAAATTTTACGGAAATTAACTGGGTCAGCAAACGAGTTCGTGGCTTGAACCTTCACAAAAACAAAATCAAGATAGAAAGTGCTACATTCGAGAGAATGGATAGATTAGGGCGTCTTAATCTTAGTAGAAATGATATCAGCGAAATTCTACCTCTAGTTTTTAAAGACCTGATCAATGTGTTCGAACTAGACCTACGAGAAAACAACCTTCACACCCTGAAAGGGTATTACTTCCATGGTTTATCTGAATTGAAGATAATTCATCTCTCGGGAAATAATCTATATTCTGTTGGAGGTTTTGCATTTTTCAGCGTGTCTCTCTTAGAAGACTTAGATTTGAGTAACCAAAATTTAGAATCCATCAACAGAACTGCTCTTCACGGCTTACGGTATCTTAGAAAGTTGAATTTAAGTCATAATAATATCCAGTATATATTTGGATCATTACTTCACACACTAATTCGCCTCGAAATTGTAGATGTGAGTCGACAAGCTAATCCAAACTTTCTTATTAATGAAAATGCCTTTAAAAATACCTCCATCAAAGAACTCTACACGAGTGCATATAAATACTGCTGTTTAGTTGATAGTGCAGTTTCTTGTTCACCGAAAGGTGACGGCTTTTCGTCGTGTAAGAACCTTTTAGATTCTAAATTTTTTCAAATAGCTGTTTGGATTCTTGGTTTGATCGCTTTGCTCGGGAATCTTACTGTCATTTTATGTAGATGTCGAAGTAAAGATGCTAAGAACATCGCGAATTTTCTTGTTTTGGTCCTCGCCATTTCTGATATATTAATGGGCGTGTATTTGGTCATTCTGGCTATCAAAGACACTCTTTCCCGTGGTAACTACATAAACGAATCAGATGAGTGGCGATACGGTTACGGATGTCTATTAACAGGTGCGATATCAGTCATTTCAAGTCAAATGTCAGTGTATACCATGGTTCTGATGACTCTCGATCGAGTAATTTGTATCGCATTTCCGTTGAAAATGAAAATTCACAGGTCCTACAAGATATCAGTTATTCTGGTATGGTTTGGTTGGATAATCTGGATCATCGTTGGTATTCTACCTTCAATTTCCGATCTTTTAAATATCTCTTATTTTCGGAACTACTACGGTCGTAACAGTGTTTGTTTACCTTTCACAATAACGCACGGTGCAGAAGTAGCAGCTGAATATTCTCTTTTCATGTTGATTTTCAATCTTTTATCGTTTATCTTCATCGGATCATCCTACGCTATTATCTATTACATTTACAAGCGATCTTCAAACACGGTGGGCAAATCTTCTAAATCTAATGACATTGCTCTTGTGAAGAAACTTGTTCTTATTTTGGCAACCGATTTCTTCTGTTGGGTTCCGATAATCCTGACGAAGTTTGCATCAATGGGTGGTTCTCTTATAAACCCGCAAGTTGCAGTTTTTATGGCTATTATAGTTCTGCCACTAAACTCGGCACTGAATCCAATATTGTTTACTTTTTCTGTCTTGATTCTGAAACGTAAGAAGGAACGTACACCAAAGCAAGTTAGAAACACCAACCGTACCAATACACGGTTTTGATGACACGAAGTATATCTGTGTGTTTTTGGAAGATGTCGTGGAGTAGATTTATTAGGTGTTTCAGACAGCGCTTTTAGACAGTTCTGATTACGATCATCATTTTGCGTTGATGACACAGGAATCTAGTAGCGCAAATTTTCTGGCGTGTTAGGAATATCACCTGTAGCTATTCATTTTACGACCTTACCAAACCAACGCTTCGTATTATGCTTGTTGCTGGGTATCGACCACTACGAGCATGCTTATGCACGGATTGCAAATGACATACATGAGTTGTCCTAAAATATTGAGTCATAAATGAGTGGAACATGGAAGCCATTTCAATGTTCGTCGATGTTTTAAAAGAGACATATAGAATCTACTACGAGTAGTATGCGAGAACAAGATTTTCTGTGACGAGTGAAGGTTTTCGTATTCATGAGGCTATTTTTACTATGACTTAATAAATTCAAACCAGCGCAGTGGATGGACATATTTTCTAATGGGATTTTCCCAAGCTACAAATCCTATAATTGATCCGATCACGTCGGTGTGTAGTCTGTCCTTCTATAAATCTGTAACTGTAAGTAAAAATGTAACGCCATCTGTCAGTACATGATGATTATCTTGCGTTGGATACGAGTTATCCCAAAGTATTGAGATTTAGAATTGATCTCGAAAAGTTTTTGAAATTAATGTTCTGTAAGATATCTGTGCATCTGTTACTTTTGGCTTTTTACAAAATAGGAAAAAATTATACCTCCTTTTTTCAATAACAGCCGTGTCTCAAAATAACTACTCGATTCCGAGCGGCTGGGTCGACATTGTAATAAAAACCTCTCGGGTAGACTGTCATAATGTCTTTATACTTCAAAAAATCAATTAGAAATACTTTTTCACTTAGAAAACTCCAACCTGGAAAAAAGTTTTAATTTGAGTTTTTTTCTTTGAAGAAAATAGATGTAAATGTAGATGTAAACTTATCAATCCTCTACAACGTTGTCAAATAAAAAATGTTACGTGGTACCCCTTTTTAGCTGTTTCATCAAAGATTAAACATTGAGTTCTCGTTGGCTGTTGAGGTCGAACATCAGAAAAAATCACTTATTGTATCTTGGCGATCTCTCATATATTTTGAGGAAATTATATTAGCTGTATTTCATTTTTACCATTCTAATGAATTCCTAATTTAAACATGGTGGCTCTGCTGCATGGACCACTTGTTCAGATATTGTTTGAATTTAAGAGTGTGCATCTACTAGATTATCAGTTGCGTCAATGTCAACTATCGACTAGTTAAAATGTTTTCCGCATGGAAAAAAATAAATTGTTAAGAAATGTTCACAGAAAATGAGGCGGAATCAATCATCGGAATCCAAGGTCCGGTGTTTTTTAATGGCGTCGGTGTCCAAAATACCCTGTTGTAAAAGGGGCGGATTCAGGATTTTCAAAAGGGGAAGGTTCGGGCACACAATTAAGGGCAATCTGGGATATAGATGGACAATGGACAGGGGCGGATCCATGATTTTTGGAAAGGGGTGGTTCCGCCCAAGAAAAGGGCCTGTGGGTACGGCGGCGGCAAAAAATGACTCACAAATTTCATGAAGCGATTTTTGAAAAGTGTACTGGATTCAAAAAGGAGAAGGTTCGAACCTCCCGAACCACCCCGTGTATCCGCCACTGTTGTAGAGGCCTCTTTCCATAGTGCTTGAGACCCGCTCCAAAGATGCATATTTTGTCACCCTTCCCTCTAACTGACGTTGGACTAGATATTATAAACTGTGCTGTGGATACCAAACAATAACAACCAGCAACATTTACACAATCGTCGTCATAAACAGAACTAATGGTTCGACGGCCATTCATTCAATGAACTCGCATTACCATGGTAGTGATAATCCAAGGCCAAACATAATGCATTCGTATATAGCGTGTGCATAATTTCAATAATCCTCGATTGCACACAATTATGAAAATAAATCCACCGAGGATTAAAAGGCGTTAATTCACTTGCTACCGTGTTGACTTGGAAAATCTGATTTTTCATGAAAATTTATGGAAAACTATTGATAATGCATACGCTTCGAATTTAATTCCAAAAATTCACCAAAGTAATATATGAGCCCTTCAGTAAATCACAGCCACTACGGAATGTATTGTAGAGGCGGATCCAGGATGAAATTCCGACACCCCACAAGTCCGACACTCCATAAGTCCGACACCCCATTAGTCTGACACCCCATAAGTCCAAAAAGTATTGGAAACTTGGGTGTTTCATGATCAAAATGTAAACGGTTATTGGCCAACAAATAGGCACAGCTTTCCTGACAGTGTTCCATTTATGGGGTGTGGACTTATAGGAATTCGAAAATTTGACTATCTTAAAATTAATTTTTCCTTTGTCGGACATATGGGGTGTCGGACTTATGGGGGGATACCGAAATGTTGAATTCCAAAATTCAAAAATCAAATCATAGAAAATAAGCAGCGTCCTTGCAAACTCTAGGTAAGAGACGACTATTATAGGGAAGCTGAGTGCATTTTGATCACATGAAAATACGTACACAGGGCTGTAGCACCCTCAAAATTATTTGGGGGGGGGGCCTCACACATTCTGATTTCTGAAAAAAAACTCCAAAAATGTATTAACATCATGGTTTATTAAGGAGTCTGATAAAGCTGGTTATAAATTTCAATCATAGGCCTAGTGAATTCGCTACATAACCATCTCTCACTTCAAGGTTGATTTTCCGAGAAGGCTTGCGCACTAAACGAGCCCCCTGTCCCCCCGTGCTACGGCCCTGGTACAGAAGTTTATTCTACACCCAAACTTTTTACTTTCTCCAAAAAAAAAACTATGGATATAATTTATTTGACTTATATTCCTGAATACAGTGGAGTGCGGATGCGCGCGTATCCAGGCTAGTACCCTGGGTGTTAAATAGTTAGAATGATCGAAATCGAGTTCCAAATTTTGACAAACAGTGACAGATGTTTCGTCTCATGAAGCCGCCGAAATATAATACCAGAGTGGATAATTTCATTATTTCTACGTATATATCATGTATGGACAGGGTATTCCATTACATCATGTCATTCAATACAGGAATTTATTTCCCTGTCAACGAGGGGCCTGTAATAGAATAAATGCGTTTATGTACACGCTATATAGATTGAGAATGATAATTGTTATTTACAACCGTGGTGGGGACAAGGGGACATGGTCCACTCCCTTCAATACAGGGGCGGATTTAAGGGGGGGGGGTGGTTCTCGGGGGTCTGGACCCTTGCCTTTCACTTGAAGTTGCCATTGTCTTTTACAATGTGAAAAATAATTCATGGTCAAATTTACATTTTACATTTTTGGTCTATGATGATGCGAAATTCCAAGTTTCTGATGTGAGAGGGGCCGTGGCATAAAGAGTTTAGTCCGGGCTACGCCTACTCTCCCCCAGAAAATTCTGAAAACAATTTTTGAAAATTCAACCGCGCTGAGAGGCGTTTCCCTTAAGCGCGGCGCACACCT
>JAYMFW010064770.1:0-10829 GCA_036785005.1 Tubulanus punctatus | reverse complement strand
ATATTATTGTTCTACCATCAATGGTTCGTCAGTTATTGCGTTCACGAGCAATTGCACGGACGGACAGACGGACAGCCGGACAGACGGAGGCGGATACCAAGTCCCCTGCCGGCGGCTAACGCCGCGCGGGGGACAATAATTGATGGTGATATTTGAAAACTACGCATTTTGCACGGCAGTGGTGGTTCACGTTACTGAGTTAGCTGGAGTTGAAACGAATTTGGGCAGAAAAATCCAGGCGGTTTACCGAGTAGAGAAATATAAAATGTGATAATTACCATTTTACCGTTATCAATTGTTTTGTCAGTTGTGACTGGCGTGAAACAGTGACCGCGAGAACCAAAAACAAACCCAATTTAATGGAAAATAACAATCGTAACGGTTTTTGAAAAGTTTTTGAATTAGGTGTTCCCTTAATGCTAAATTGGACTTCAATCAACATTTAAAATGAATCAAAAACTTAGTTTTGGCGAACCATTTCCACATGTTACAAATTTTACGTAATCAAATTCCATATAACACCACTAGGTGGCGCCATCCAGCATCAAGAATAAAGATTATTTGGGTTTTGTAATAATGTTAGGCTGTTACGCCTATTTTTTTAAATACTTTTTATCGTACCAATGATGTCATCTGACATCTGGTGGAACTAAACTAAACTAAACTTAACGGATAGCTTGTTAGCACGCTTGCCTTCCGTTCCGTTTTGAATCCCATCATCCCCATATAGTCATATTGAAGAATTGATTTATTTTCTAAGCAATATCTTCCAAGGAATTGTAGTTTAATGTACGATATATTAATGCATTAAATTCACGCTGCGTTCGCATCATCTATAGGGAGCACATGTAGTATACGTTTTTAGTATTTAGACAAGTTCGATATTATATTTCATGAAATTACTTGACTTAGATGATGCTTTCAACAGTTTATCACCAACATGAATAATCATTCGTAACTTTCTAATCAATGGACGTATTATCAACGGTTCTTCATACAGCCCCGGACATGGACTAAGAAAACCCGTTATCGCTGCTTTGCAGCTATATTTATTATTCCCAACAGATATCTTTAAAAAGATTAATTCAGCTTTCCATGCTTAACCGATCCTTACAAAACTTTTACCAAATGTTCGTCTCAAAGAGTAACACAAATGCCATTTTTTAAATTTCTTTTTGGGGTCCCGTTTGCCCACTAGAGGGTGTTAAAAATTCACTAAATTAAGGCTTCCAAAATATGTCCTGTGAGAAAAATTTTTCATTATCATTAGAAAGCACCTATAGTGTCAGCGGCAAAGATATAGCTAAGGACATGTAGTTTATTTTTGTCTATGGTTTCTCTCTAGGAATGACCGTTAAGGCACCAGCGGCCCTTAAAGGCATACCCAGAAGGTGAAAACTCAGGTTTTTGCCTAATTGCATCTTTACTATAAGAGATAGAAGGGTGCCCTCATTGACTTTTTGTTGACCTCTTGGAGCTTGACATTAAAAAAAATTCATCGAAATCCGTCGAATGGTCACTGAGATACAGGACTCAGAAATATGAAATTATCGATTGAGACAGAAAGTTCTTTTTCAACATGATAGGTGGCGCATAGTGTATTTTGAATGTTGATTATATAATGTTGAAAACCAGTTCAATTTACATTGACCTCAGTGGCGCCGTGGTAATTTTGCTGACTTTAGCGCCGAAGGTTCGTGGATTGAATCCCGTTGAGGGTAAAATAATTTGTCAACTTTTTTTCCCCACTTCATTCTTTTGAATTGTTGTAACCTGTTATAATGCTTTTTTTGTTTTACTATAACGCCACTTTCAGCCATTTCGATACTTGTTCACAGTGAAACCTCATTATAATTATTTCTGCTTGCTTTACAACTAAAGTAAAATTGTGTGTGGTGTGCCAATTCTTTAAACAGGTTGACTATTCTTAGGGTTAGGGTTAGGGTTATTTTCATAATAACTCAATCTCAAGAGTACGGCAGCAAGGCGGAAAAATAAAATCATTTCAAACATATCGATTATGTTTTTAGTTTCATCTCAAAAATTAAAGAACGTATTTTGGCTTGGTACAAACAAATTCCATGATCAATAGTGTCAAAAGCTTTTGATAAAACAATAAGGATAGCCATACTACAACAGATCATTTTTATGTGAATATTCTATGACATCTGATAACCAAATTGTAAGTAACTCATTTTGAAAATTCTTTAGCTCAGTTGGTTACGAGTAGGCCTCAAAAATTCCGAAATGCAATAAATCTTTTGATTCATATTTAGGTGAAAACATTAATACAAATATTTTTCTATTTCCAACGAATGAGGAAGAAGTGTTAAAATTTATTGATAGCATACCACCTAAATCTAATTGTGGTCATGATGATATGAGTAACACTTTGTTAGTCGATAGGGCCTGAAATCGCTCAACACTTATCTATTGTATTCAACAATTCTCGTGTAGAAGGTAATGTCCCACAGTATGAAAATAACCAAGGTTACTCCCATTTATAACTAGAGAAAAACTTTAGAAGAGGACGTTCATTTAAGAACCATTAAATTGTAAATGAGTGCATATCTACATTGAACCTGCTCAAGAAGAATATTTGTCGATATACCTAAAAAAAAATTTCCGCTTACTCCCTCGGTTAAAATTTAAGTTTGCCCCCCTCTCCTAAAATCCAGGATCCACCCCTGAAGATCTATGAACATTTTTTAGGGTACATTGCAGTGTTCCGAGAATAGAGAAAAATAACTAATTTATTTAAGTCAGGTTCCCTTTGATCAGTAAAATATTTTTGTTGCTGCCGCGCGTATTGAACGCTGTGTAATGTATACATGTGTACACCACGTTGAACACGCGCGCTGGTAGTGTAAAGCTGCTGTGTGTACTGTGTTATATAAAGTGATTCAGAAAGATCGTCGATGGGAAAAATGTCGCTCGGAATATTTATTTTTGGGCAGTCTTTTCAGATTTCAAAGAAAATCCATAACTACTGACATTTATTGTGAAATTCAAGGATGTTCGTGGGAACCCTGTGATAATTAATTACCTACGTCATCAGTGTGACATCATGGAAATTAACATGACAAGAAATTCCGCAGGAACCCTGTGATGATTTATTACCGACGTCATCAGTGTGATGTTATGGAAATTAACATGATAAGAATATTGCAAGAGGGCACAGCGAATACTACGCTACTTATTTTCAGTGAGACCAATTTACAACTTTAAGACACCTTTTCTTAACGATAATTCAATTGAATTTTTAAGTAACTGACTTAACAACAGCCAAAAACGTCTCTCAACCGAATCGGAAGTGACGACTTCAATCGCCAGCATAAGGACGTCTCGTTCCGACGAACGTCCTAAAAAATAATAAAAGCCCAGGGCACATGTCCCCTGACAAATGCATACAAAGTACCTCGCGACCTTAACTGACCGAACACTCCAAAAGCAATCCCATGAAGCAGTTGGGTCAGACTTCGTTAGGCGATCTTACAAGCAACCTACCTGTGAAGTTTCAAACAATCGTGCTAGTCATGGCGTGGAAACCACAGAGCAGGATGGACGGAAGGTTGGAAGGAAGGATGGAAGGACAGAACCCATTACTATAATGCCTCTATGTCCTTCGGACATCAGGGGACAATAACAGGCATGATATAAACAATTATAGACCGATTTCCCTGCTACCAGTTATATCAAAAATCTTAGAAAAAATAGTTTATAAAAGATTGTACTGGTTTTTGTCAAAACAGAATATAATATATTCTAGTCAATTTGGTTTTAGAGGAAATCACTCAACTAATCATGCATTAATGGAAATAATAGGTAACATATAAACCGCAATTGATAAAAAGAAATACTGCTTAGCTGCATTTAGATTTTTCTAAAGCCTTCAACTCTTTATATATTGACATTCTCCTAAAAAAATTACAACATTATGGCATCCGTGGTATTGCATTTGAATGGTTAAAAAGTTATTTGAAAGACAGAAAAATGTTTGTATACTACACAATTGTAAATCAATTACTCGAAACTTATCGTATGGCGTCCCACAAGGTTAATCTTGGGCCATTACATTTTCTAATCTATATCAATGACATATGTAAGTCGTTGAAAAATAGTAAATGTGTTCTGCAAAACAATTGTACTGCATGGGGAAGCGCATGCACGTCACCAGAAGCACATGCGCTTCATCTTGAAGCATACAATGTACTTCATTTGTACTGTAAATGTACTGCAAAACTGCTGGGGAATCTCACTCACTATGTGTGTACTGAACAGACTTAATTTTGATAGGATTTTATGCAAATTTATTAATTTGCATAATCAACTTTGATTGATTTACATTTCTGTTGAAAGTATGATATGTCTTAGAGGTGCTCTGTAAATTTGATGATTCTGCATGAAATATTAGTGGAGATCATTTGAAGTCGACTGTAATTGGTGACCTAAATAGATAACATGATTTGGACAAACCTTAGGTCATTTTCTTAGGATAATGTAGCCGAAAATGGTCAATTTTATGACACTCACCTGACCATAACTTTTGAACCACTTGACCAAATTTAGTTATGTAAAGTGTCATATTCTTATCTCAAGCCCTTCTTTCAAATAAGTTTTTAAAATCATTTCTAAACCTTGTAAAAAAATTTTACTTGAAACCCTACTATAGTCATAAAGCTAGAGATATAAAACTGTTGCCATGGCAACAACCACAACAATTAAAATTAGGCACGAAACATTTTTTTAAACCAGTGTTGTCCAGTGATCATTCCTGTATATGGTGCCAAGCTGTAACATGAGATGCATAATTCCCGACATAAGCTCCCCTACTACCCTATGGGGTGACATAACTAGTCTATTGAATACTAATTATTTACTAGATTTATTCATTGTGATCCACAATTTTGTCTTTCAGCTTGGTCAACTGAATGAGGCCTCGCATCTACTTGTCAAGAAACAAAATATTCGAGAGTGGTTGGCATTTTGATGGAATTGTTCTTCAAACAGGAGCAGCTTGCAGAGTCAACGCTCACTGGGATGGGCTGGAACAAGGTTTTGGACGCCAACATTATTCACTCTTCTGGCAGATTTTGTTAGAACAGGCAACAATATGCGGGCAACTTTTTGTATGAATGACAACATTTTTATTCATACAAAAAGGGTACATTTTTATTAACAGCAGTGCAATTCCCACTATGAGGGCACATTCTATGCTTGAAGGGGCAAAATGTTATAAATCTTAACCTAAAAAAATTTTGTTTCATGATTTTCAAAAAGGGCACTGAATTTTCCAGAGGGTAGTACGCACTACTTGTACTACCATCTAGGTCCGCCCCTGGTATTAGTTCACATGGTATTTTTATCGAAACTAAACCTTTGGCAATAATTTTGTTTGAAAGAGGAGTTTATACAAGGGCATTCATTAAGAATAACCAGGGGCCACGGATCGGCTTTTGAACTTGGGGGCTGTTACTTGTTATAGTGTTATAGTCTGAATCCGATTATTAGTGTTACCTAAGATGGCGAATAGAAAACGCATGCTGTGCTAAGTTGTAATTAAAAGATCATGTCGTTGATTGTCTCTTCTGGTTTATTGGACACGAAACATGGTGGCAGATCTAAGGGATAAAGCCAGTGTAAGTCTGTAACTAGCTATCCGTATTCTCTGTCTGTAAGTGACTGTCGTGTGACTGTCGTGTGATGACGAGTCTGTCGCAACCTCGTTCTCGTCTGGACCGTGATCTTGATCATTTATTGCGCAATTTTGCCATGCCTCTGGAAGACAGCGCAGCCGCAAGTCCTTGTCCTGTTCAAGGTATCAGCCCCCCTCAAGCACCTGATCTGAATAATAATGCTGCTCAGAACTGGAAAGTTTTTCGACAAAAATGGCGTAATTATTCTATCATCACTAGACTGAACGAGCAGAGTGAAGAATATAAAGTTGCTCTCTTATTGCATACACTGGGTGATGAGCTGCTCAAAGTTTATAATGGTTTTACTTTCACCACTCCTGATGCGGATCGAACCAAAGACGAGAAATTACTGACATTCGATAATCTCGCAGTTGGTGAAACTAATGAAACATATGAAAGATTTGTGTTCAACAAAAGAGACCAAAGTGTAGATGAAACCTTTGAATCGTTCTTGTCGGCTATACGAGCGCTTATCAAAACCTGTAATTATCATGAAGCTAGTATCGATTTGATTCTCCGTGATAGAATTGTTTTGGGTATACGTGACACCGAGACCCAAACAACCCTGCTGAAGGAGCGTAACCTAACATTGGCTCGCGCGATCGATATTGGTAAGGCTGCCAAATCAGCCAACATACAAGGTAAAGCTTTTAGAAATATTGATAAGCCGAGACGAAAACCGTGGAAGCCGAAACCAAAATATGTGTCGAAAACTGGAACTCCGTCTGAAGACACCAAACACTGTAATTCTGCTCGCAGAAGCACCCAATGCGGAAAACGGACTGTCCCGCCTCGGGAAAAACTTGTAACAACTGTAAAGGAAAGAACCACTTTGCTGCTAAGTGTCCGAAAACGAAAATCGTAAAAGCGGATACTGTCGATTCTTGTTCAGACGACTCTGAAACGTGTGAATGGATAAATCATGTTACGTCGACTGTGAAATCTACTTCTGATGTGCGTTGTCGTATGATTGTTGGTGACCATCCGATTATATTTCAAGTTGATACGGGCGCTGCTGTAAACATTATACCGTTGCGTTACGCAGTTTTCAGTGAGATCACTCCAACATTACAAAAATTAAAAATGTACAATGGAGAGGTCGTAACACCTGTCGGAGTATCCCGTGTAATCGTTAAAAATCCGAAAAATCGTAAACGCAATTCTATCGAATTCATAGTAATCAAAGAAGATCTACAACCGTTGTTAGGTCTTAAAGCCGCTGAAGCTATGAAGCTTGTTCACGTAAACGACTGGCTCATGGATCGCGTAGCTAGCGTTGGAGAAGTAACAGACGAGTATTCCGACCTTTTCGATGGAAAAATAGGTTAACTTCCTGGGGCTGTTCATCTGGAAGTTGATGAAACCGTAGACCCAATTGTCTCTCCGTCATGATGTATTCCGATAGCTCTTCGTCCTCGCGTTAAAAATGAATTACAACCACTTACTGAGATGGGTGTAATCGAACCTATCAATGAACCTACTCCATGGGTAAATCAAATGGTTATCGTGGAAAGCGATTGAAGGGTTAGAAGGTGTAGAATGTATTGCCGATGACATAGTTGTACACGGAAAAGATACCGAAACTCATGATAGAAATCTTGAGGTGTTCTTGAAACAATGTCGTGAGAAAGGCATACAGTTGAACTTAGATAAATTAGAACTGCGACTCCCGAAAATCACGTTCATGGAACATTGTATTTCTGACTCTGGATTGAGCCTTGATCCAGAGAAATCTCGTGTGATAAAAGAAATGGACTCTCCATCAAATGTGGAAGCACTTCGTCACTTCCTCGGTGTGGCTAATTATCTGTCTCGTTTTATACCGAATCTGAATTCAGTGACTGCCCCACTTTGTAATCTGCTAAAGAAAGATGTGCCGTTCGTATGGTCGCAGTCGCAAGTTAAATCTTTTGAGAAAGTCAAAGAGTTAGTGTCCGAAGCACCGGTGTTGGCTATGTATGATCCCAGTAAAAAACTCTTTCTAGAAAATGATGCGTCAGAGTATGGACTTGGGTCATTCTTAACCCAAGAAAATCGTCCGATAGCATATGCAAGTCGTGCTCTATCTGATACTGAGACTCGCTGGGCACAAATTGAAAAAGAGATGCTAGCGGTCATATATGGATTAGAGAAATTTCATGACTATACATATGGACGTAATTTTGAAATTGTCACAGATCACAAACCACTCGTTGCGATTGTGACAAAACCGCTTCACAAGGCACCCAAGCGACTCCAGGCTTTGTTGCTCCGCGCTCAGAAGTATCAATTCACGCTGTCGTATAAACCTGGTACTCAAATTCCGATAGCTGATGCTTTGTCTCGTGCTCCGCTTCCGGACAAAACCGTGAATGACCTGGTCACCGTGAATTTGATTAATTTCTGACCAATGAAACCAAATCGTCTGCGACAGATCAGAGATGCAACCTCGCTCGATGAGACTCTAACGTTATTAAAACAAACCATAATTAATGGTTGGCCTGATTGTAAGAATAATATATCTGCTGATCTAGTGCCGTACTTTCATTGTCGTGACGAATATACAGTCCAAGATGGCATCGTACTTCGGGGCGAACGGATTGTAGTCCCCAAGAGTATGCGCGCGGACATTAAGGATCGATTACATGCTGGTCATCTTGGCATCAACTCCTGTCTCCGTCGGGCAAGAGAGTTGGTGTACTGGCCCCGTATATCCGCAGAAATCCGACAATTTATTGAGACGTGTAGCACGTGTGCTACGTATGCTGACCGTCAACCGGAAGAACCTGTTCAATTACAAGGAGAGACATTATCTCGTAACAGTCAATTACTTGAGTGGTTTCTTTGAACTTGATTATCTTCCGCAAACCGATGCGAAAACCGTAATCGACAAGACTAAGCATCACTTCGCGCGTCATGGTATACCTGACAAATTTATCAGTGATGGCGGACCGCAATATACCGCATCAGAATTCAAATCATTTACAGAGAGATGGGGTTTCTCTCAAGAATTCTCCAGCCCAGGTAACTCCAAAGCCAATGGAGTAGCCGAAGCTGCTGTCAAGCAGGCAAAGCGTCTATTTCGAAAAGTGTGTCACAGCAACTGAAGGGTCCAATACTAGTCCTTCTCAGATCTTATTTGGGCGTCGAACCAAGACACTTATACCTACTACAGGTGAATTGTTGAGAGGTAATTCTGGATCTTCCGCTAATGAAGTAATTTAAGTGAAGGAGAACAAAAAGATCCAGACTGCCGCCCGTTTAAATGCAAATCAAGCAGACTTTGCTCCTCTTAAACCTGACAATCAGATATGGGTACAACCAATCAAAATTGGCGAGAGAGAGTGGAAACCAGCCACCGTCGTCAGACAGTTGAAAGAGCGAACCTTCGAGATAAATACCCCTAATGGCTGTTTGCGTCGAAATAGACAACAGCTCCGTCTGAAACCAAATGGGGTGCGTGAAGTTCAGAACGTTATCAAAAACACTGATACACCGTCGTCACGATCAACCATCAATTCGATCGTCTCCAACGGAAGACAAGCCAGTCACAGAAGTACTGTCCACAGTCGAGCCGAATGTGTCACGCGTTTTGGTCGTGTGGTAAAGCCGCCTGAAAGACCAGATGTTTGAGTGAACTTTTGATCAATAATCTCATTGACATTTAATTTGTCGTTTCTTTCTTAAAAAAAAAGGGAAGATGTTACGTGTTATAGTGTTATAGTCTGAATCCGATTATTAGTGTTACCTAAGATGGCGAATAGAAAACGCATGCTGTGCTAAGTTGTAATTAAAAGATCACGTCGTTGATTAGACACAAAACAGAGCTAACCGGTGAAATTTTAAACCAATTTCAAAAAGATTCAAGTCATCGCCCCTCTGATTACAGAAATCTCCTAGGTTTGACCACTTTATCTTGGGATTGACCTAAACTTCTTTTCTATAACAAAATAATTTCTCTGAATATTTTTTTCAAAAAAAGGTCGCTGAAAAGTGGGAGCTAACACTGCTCCACAGCCCCTGATAACTCAATTTATTCTTTTTAAACCAGATTGATGAGTCTTCACTAAAAGTTTACAAATAGCCAATATGCCTCGGCTAGGAATAATTACAAACTTTTAATCGATTCTCTTTGTTTTTGCAGCATTCATCAAAAAGAGGTTTGCTGAACAAACAACACAGTCGATTAATGCAGTAATTGTGCAAAATGCAAGAACGACATAAAAAAACCAAAAAATGTATATAGATTGTAAATATACCCATTTGTTTAGCTTCAAATTCTGGAATCTTTCATTGTATTTGGTATTGGATTTTTTTTTATGGTAGGAGGAATTGTCATTCATATTGTTGCGGATCTTTCAGATGGAATGAGTAGGAAATTGAGGAACACCATTGTTTGGGTGACAGATATATTCATCGGTGAAAATGGAACATTTCACTGGTGAATATAAAGGGGAAATCGCTTCAGAAATTTCCCCGGTGAATTTATCATGAAAATCACCGGGGAACCTTCCCCAGTGATTTTTAAAAAAAATCCCTGGTGACATTTCTGTAAGGGAATGTTCTACACATTTTTACGAAATGAAAAAAGCGCCTATCCACGCTCGATAACTACGTTTTTTTTTGTTCAACTTTGGTCTTGTTGTTCGAAATATAAAATATCATTTCAGAACGCCGTTCTTATTCATATCAAGATGATATCATGGTATGAAGGCCGATCGTTAATGTAAGCGCTACCCCAAACAGTAGGCCCTATCTGAATTATTTGAAAACTTGAGCAGCTCCTATGACAACGTTCTTGTAAATCATGAAAGATGCTTGAAAATATTTCACAGCAGGCCAATGTTTCTTTGAGCATACCTTAAAGTTGGAGCGCCGAAAAATTTTTTATTTTCGTTTTCCAAAATTACTGTTTTTCTCTACGAAAAATGTCAGTATATTAACTTTGTGTCGCGGTGCGTTATTCTTGAACTGCGTGATACATTTTCAGTTGATTTCAGAAAGAAATACTTTATCTATGGATTTATCATAAAGACTTATCTTCTTGAATTTTAATACATCAGAGAAATAATAGAATATAAATATAGCTGCAAAGCAGCGATGACGAGTTTTCTGGAGATGTTGTCAGGTGCAGCTTAGGTCACGAAAGTAGGT
>JAYMFW010064437.1:0-10836 GCA_036785005.1 Tubulanus punctatus | reverse complement strand
GGGGCAAAAGGGAGACAATTGCTGGATTAATACGAGGTTTGAGAATTGGAATCCAGCGTCCGGTCATTTTTTAAAGGCGTCGTCTGGCGTTCAAATACCCTGCTGTAGGCCTCCTCAGCCCCAGAAAAATTTGCGTAGCATGACCTTTACCACGACACCAAGGTTCTCGGCAAAGGTCGAAATATGCTACTCCAAAATTAGAAATTTTTGTAAGAATTATGAGAATTATTAATACAAATACATTGGTAGTCGAAGTCTGGTCTCCACAATCAACAAAGATCTACACCTGAATGAAGCTACAAAACCAAAAACAAATCCAACATTCTTCATATATCATATTTTATTGAAGTGTCACCGAACAAGGCGATATTTTTTATTAGATTGAGTCGTCAGTGTTTTTCGATCATTTAAAGAAATTTGCAGTCTTGTCGTAATGAGACATGATACAGGCCGTGGCACAACTCTGGGCCCATCCATCATTATTGATTGAAATTATAGACCACCGGTTGTAATTCCCACAGTTTCTGAGGCAATTATTCAGAATGTTGTTTGCATCCACTGTCACCATTGTTGCCATCAAACAAAACAGCAAAAATACTCGTACGAGTGTCATCTTTGCAAGACCTAGAAAGATAGTTTTCAAAAAGTGGAATAACAAAGTGGTCAGTTAAAAGGACACATCTACCACGGAAACATTGGAGAACGAGCTCTATCTCGGTTATTCAAACATTTTGACTGTGTCAAACGGCGTTTAACAGCATCCAAAAGTATATATGAATCACTCGCGACACAAAAACATATAGTTTAAGAAAAAAGTCCGTTTAAAGTAGTAATATATACAAGCCAGCTTGAAAGGCGACCACCATCATCGGGTTGATGTTGTCGCTGACAAAATGGCTTGGATACTGGATTATTGTTGAAAATGAAATGCACAAATTCGGAACAATGAATGAAAATAGAATGGCATAAAATGTTTTGATAACTTGTCTTGTACTGGAAATTTGAAAGGAGGAGGGAATGAATATAATGACGGAAGATTGAAATTCTGAGTAAAAAAGAAATGATCAATTTCAGACAAAAAGAAAATAAATAGAATTTAAGGAAAATATTATTATTTAGGAATAATCTTATATAGGTGGAATCGAAAAAACAACACAGTTTGGTTTCCTTTGAAAGATTCAATGTAATGAAATATACATTTTTTTGTGGGAAAAATGCCTTCAAGATCCAGCGGAGGAGAGATTAAAAATCTTAGAAAATAATCACGAGACAAAAAATAATTATTAACGATTAGTTTTAGTAACTTGGCAATATTTGACTAAATACGAAAAGTGTGATTCAAAGCTGATCTTTATATTGTCTGACAATTAAATACAATTTAACCGCATTAGGAATATCGTCTTTTTTCAGGGGTTGGCGTGAGCAAATAATGCAAGGCGGGACTCGAACCCACCTTTTGAATGAAAAAAAAGGTACTCGTTACTAGGGAATGAACCTGGCATCTTTTCTGATAAGTCCGTGATTCAAATTTTTTTCCAATCTTTTATCAGTTTTAAAAGTCTCATTCATCTCTCAATACATGTTTTCATTTCCTAAAATCTAATACTGAGTACCACAAAGGTAATGAAGCGGCCGATTCTTTTTGCTGGAGGACCGCGAGTCCAGGAGTCCAACCCTTATTGTATTGTCGACGTGCTTTGTCTCCGGTCCACCTCAAGGTCAAAGGAGTCAAAACGAGAGACGTTTTTGAAGTTCTCAGACTATGACAATTATCGAAAAATGCTACATATATATTTCATATTCAGTCACAAGGGCTTTAAAAACCACAACAAACTCCTATAAGATTGCGTAATGAAATTTCTGGCTGATTGAAATGTCTATACAATGATTATATGCTTGTAAATCAAGTCCTAGTTATTCCAAATGTCATCGATACAAATTATTTCAAATAAAATCTTTACACAATTTGCAGGCTCTGCATTTGTCCCGGGACAAATTTAGCACTGCATTTGTGAAACACACGGAAGCTGAGAACGGCTCGCACCACACCAATTCAATTCAATTTAATTCAATTATTTACACCACAATATAACCTGTATAGACGGTACATCGATTTGTCCCGGGACAAAAATTATCTCGTATAGCTCAAGGTTCTCGACGAAGGTCGAATTATGCTCCTCCAAAATAAAAATTTCTTGTAAGAATTATGAGAATTATCAATACAAATACATTGGTAGTCGTAGTCCGGTCTCCACAATCAACAAAGGTCTACACCTGAATGAAGCAACAAAACCAAAAGCAAATCCAACATTCTTGATATATCATTGTTTATTGAAGTGTCGCCGAACAAGGCGATATTTTGACCAACTAGATTGAGTCGTCAGTGTTTTTCGATCATTTAAAGAAATTTGCAGTCTTGTCGTAATGAGACATGATACAGGCCGTGGCACAACTCTGGGCCCATCCATCATTATCGATTGAAATTTTAAACCACCGGTCGTAATTCCCACAGTTTCTGAGGCAATTATTCAGAATGTTGTTTGCATCTACCGTCACCATTGTTGCCATCAAACAAAACAGCAAAAATACTCGTACGAGTGTCATCTTTGTTAGACCTAAAAGATAGTTTTCAAAAAGTGGAATAACAAAGTGGTCAGTAAAAAGGACACATCTACCACGGTAACATTGGAGAACGAGCTCTTTCTCGGTTATTCAAACATTTTGACGCTGTCAAACGGCGTTTAATGGCGTCCAAAAGTATATATGAATCATGTTAAAAGTAGTATAAATGATTTATATTTGATAAACATCCAACCAGCGCCAAATAACGTGAAGTAGGCCCTACACTCCGCCCATCCGCAGTGGTTTCATTTGTCCGCTATATTACGAACCACTGCGTATATTTGCACAATTTACTTTGATAGACGCATAAGACGTCGCGTGGTCGTCTGGCTATCAGTGATATTGGCTTTATGATTATTTCAAAATGCTTATAGGCTTTTTGCCTATAAGATTGTTTCAAAATGGCGACGCAAATGAACGCTTACCGTAACGCGTTTGTTGCATGCGCTCATTGGTCGGATACTTTATTGACGATTAAATACCGGTCATACGTAAGAAAATCACGGCTAAAGTAGGACGCGGTTAGAACCGAATGAAATGCTGAGAAGAGAGCGTAATACCGAGGTTATCGAAAAAAGATGCTGTTGCTGTGATACAGTAGTTATCCCACAATAAAGTTAAAAACAAATATTATAGCTGCAAAGCAGCGATAAAGAGTTTTCTGAACATCTGCTATACTTGCTTTTTTGCTAATTGATTATATACTTGATGAATTAGTAATTAGCTAATTGATTAATTTGTTATCAATAAATGACTCATTGATAAGTGATTTGGATACTAACTATTGACTAATTGATTTATCTTTGACAAAAAAACCTATGTATGAAGTTGGATAAAAGTTGATCCATAAATAAGGAGGTCAATAGGTCAAGAAGCAGTTCAACATGTTACTGGCCAATTACTGACCACAGAAGGAACCACTATATGAAGTTTATTTAAAATCGGTCCATAAATAAGGGAATTGGTCAATAGGTGAGGAAAGTAGGTAAACACCATACCGGTCAATTTCTGACCACATACGGATTCTATATATAAAGTTTGGTCATGATTGGACCATAAATGAATAAGTAGGTAAATAGGTCACGAAAGGAGGTCAACACACTACTGGTCAATTTCTGACCACATACGGATCCTATATTAAAGTTTGATCATGATTGGACCATAAATGAATAAGTAGGTCAATAGGTCACTAAAGTAGGTCAACACTATACTGGTCAATTTCTGACCACATTAGGAACCTATATATGAAGTTCGATCATGATTGGGCTATAAATAAGTAAGTAAGTCAATAGGTCACGAATGTAGGTCAACACTATACTGGTCAATTTCTGACTACATATGGATCCTATTTATGAAGTTTGATCATGATTGGACCATAAATAAATAAGTAGGTCAATAGGTCACTAAAGTAGGTCAACACTATACTGGTCAATTTCTGACCACATTAGGAACCTATATATGAAGTTTGATCATGATTGGGCCATAAATACATAAGTAGGTCAATAGTTCATGATAGTAGGTCAACACTATACAGGTCAATTTTGACCACATAAGGATCCTATGTATGAAGTTCGATCAAAGACCCGTCAATAGTATTTGAGATATTAGTAAAAATTCAATTATCACATTTGAATTTATAACTTTTTCCCACATAAAAAAAACACGATAGCTCCATCTATCGTTGTGAAAATGAACTATGATTAGAATTTAAATGCTCTATAGAAAACGAACGGAGACCTTTTTCAAAAAACTTTTTATTACAGTTTGTGACATATAATTAATCAAATGTATTGCAGAAATTCCGTGGTGATTGGTGATGAAATGAAGGAGGAGATTCACTTTTGTGAGATTTTTGTGTGGAATAATAGTAATGATAATAATAATAAACAAGGGGAAAACAATAGAGTTTTCTGTGAAAAGCAGAAAACTCTAATAATAATATTAATGAACATGGGAATAACAATACAGTTTTCTGTGAAAAGCAGAAAACTGTAATGATAATAATAATAAACATGGGAATAACAATAGAGTTTTCTGCTGAAACTCTAATTAGGCCTAAGTATGAATTATATAAAAATTCAAGAAGTGTATTGACTACGACGTTTCGAATGAACGCTACCATCATTAGTTACTAACCTGACAGTCGAAACGTCGTGCTCAAATACATTTCTTGAATTTCTACATATTTCGGACTTTATTGTCTTTTACTTCATTTTGGAATAATTACTACTGTATACTGTATCTAAATCGTACACGGTTTACAGTGTCGTTTTTACTTCATTATGCCGTGTTAATCGATTTTCAAAAACAGAACTTAAGCTTAGACGGGTCCTAGCATTGTTCATCATAAATAAAGTGAAAAATCTTACCTTTCAAAAACTGTATGAAAACCTAATAATTGACAACGAAATGACCGACCACGTTTGAGTTATGTATGGTGCAACTTAAAAAAAACCATATTCCTTCAATTCTTTTTATAGAATTCAGTGATGTTTATTTTAAAAATGAACAGATGCCGAGTAGTTCAAATTTCTAAATTACTACTACTAGCTAAGACCACGCAAAACTTATCCTTGGATTCTGATCAGTATATTTTGACATGAGGCTAAAAAATCTATGCTTCGTTTAGTGGGTCTTTTTTGAAAATAACCCGTGAAACGATGATCGAAATAGATAGTTCGGTTCAAAGACTCGGTTAGACTGTTGCATGGTCTCTCACTACTAAAAGAATTTCTACGAAAATTCGTTTTATTTTCACAAAATACATAAAGATATATACAATAAACTCTGCATACCTTGGTTCACCATGGACTGGGATTTTCTTCCCGAGTTACTGATATTAAGAGTTAAGTTAGGCAAATTTCAATACAATATGAAGCAAAGGGACGAGAATTTTAGTCCGAGCTAAGCGAATCAGAGGCTTGAACAGATCCGAGGTAAGAGGAGTCTACTGTATGTAAGTTTGAAATTTGAGGTTTTTTTAAAAAAGAAAACAAAAATTGAAATAGTCATGTCAAGTCATTTTCGAGACCTCCAATATTTGATAAACTACAGGCAACAGTATATTTTAGCCCTAGAAAGTTTTTAAAAATTTAGAACTGCCAGTGGTTGGCTAACGCAGAGTGGTTTCTGATACTGATGAGAAACAAAGATCAATTTTGCGTGGCCCAAACGTCAGTGATCAGTCCTTGATATTTATTCATACAGAAAAAAACAAATAATTCGAGGATTGATTTATTTAAACAAATATAATTTTACCGAGAAAATTTCGAAAAGGCAAGAGCCGATCAGCTGACGTTTTTATTTAAAAAGTGTTTTAACCAATGTTTTCTTCCATGTATGCTACTTAGTGGATGGAAATTTGAATTCTCACCACCTCCAGCTAGGAGTCAAAAAGCGTTTATTTTGTTGCACAACGTTTTGGCAGTGATCTCACTTTAACAAAGAAATCCTCTACATTCTGTATTTGGTTCTGCATAGGATTTCTGTTCTCGAAAAATGAAACAAAGCCATCATTTTATCTGCTATTTGGAGAATTGCCCCTAGGTGTTTTACATGCGCAGAATATAGATGAAGACTGTTTTATAGTAAGACTACAATTACCACATGTTAGAAATTACTGGTTAGAGCCAGTGTCGGAGCTGACCCAGAGGGAGTCTTCTGTTCATCGAAGACACGTTGGTTCTAAGTATCAATTTGTAGATACATGTTAGATCACTGGTATTAGAACGACCTATCCATGTAAAGGTCGTAGCAGATCTTCAAACGATGACATGGAGAATTTCACCACGGCCACTATTACAACTACTCGTAGAGTCTACACAACTGTAAAGACGCCGGCTTACATCACAATATTTTATGAGATATTCAGTTTTGACTTGTACTACTATTTAATATACAGCTGGTATTTGTTCATAGCACCAACCGGAGCATTTTTTAATTTTCTCACAATAATTCTACTTATAAAATGTAGAAAATATCAGTCAGTTCGTTACACATTTCCGTATCTTATAACTCTCGCAATCTCCGATCAACTTGTTGTATTGTTTGAGTTACGGTATTTCCCACTTGAAATGAGATCACTTTTCGTCTGGAGACTGGGATATTATCCAAAATGTTCGGCAACGTTTCTAACATTCGCTAAACACAGTAAATTATGTCCATCGTATTATTACTATTTCTATTATTTCTATCATTTTCCTCAACGATTTATTCCTATTTGCTTATTTGCAAATCTCTTCTACCAACAGTCAATTGCAGCATCAAACTATATAGTTTTATTAATTGCTATCGAGAGATTTGTTTCAATTCGTTTTCCTTTCTTTCATATGAAACATTTCACCGTCTTCCGACGCAAGATTGCATTAACGGTCGTCATTGCATGGGCGTTTATCGTAAACTTAGATGCAGTAATTTTGCGCAGCAAAGTTGGAATTTACAAAAATCGTAGATACAACGAGACATATGATAGCATAAGATGTGAGCAATCATTTTTGTACATGAGTGGTTTAGATTCAATAATGACAAATGTTGAATTAGCTCTTCAAGATCTATCCCCTACTATAGTAATAGTAATATTATCGGTGCTAACTGCTGCATTACGTAAAAAACGATCTGTAGAGTTCATGACGAAACGTCATCAATCTTCAGCCAGTAAAACTCTTCTTCTTGTAGTTATTGTCTATATTTTACTCGTTTTACCTCATGCTGTTTGTAAATTCATCAAAGAATTATTGAGAAACTCGATTCATAGCTGGCTTTATTGGTATTATGGTATAGCCTTTTATAGATCGCCACATTTGCAATTCTTTTACATGCACCTATGGAGTGTACTAGAAAAACAATTCAGATTGTTAAGAAAGTTAATATTTTGTATTAATTTTTTCATGTACATGGGAACATTGAGAGTTTTCAGGAATCAATTCATCAAACAGTTCACTGGTTTCGGATGTAAATTCAAAGTCAAGAAAATCAAAGCAAATTCTTGATGCCCATTTTTACTATCGACGAAACGCTAAATTCATCATATCTGACAGGTTTTAGTGTGTATAATTTCATGTGTGAAATACTTCGCATTTATGGGTGGTGTCTTGTATGATGCTGGGAAATGTATCTATTGTCGTGCGGCCGGTAGAGGGCGCCAATAGCGAGAGAGCTGGGCTCAAAAATGTATTCCTCCTCGAACTCACACGGCGACACGGTAAAAAACCAAAGACGAAACAACGGTAGAAATTAAATAAGACATCGCAATATATTTTCAAGTAATCCAAACATGAGATGATTCTTAAACTTAACCTCCGAATTTTGGCTCAGTTGTCTCCAAAAAATGAAAAATAAATATAGCTGCAAAGCAGCGATAACGTGTTTTCTTGGTCCATATCCGGGGCTAAGTATGAAGTACGGTTGATAATAGATACATTAATCAGAAAGTTACGAAGGATCATATATGTTGGGGATAAACTGCTGAATGCATCATCTGAGTGATGTAATCTTATGAAGTATCAGTTCTTATTTAAAAAAATAACTATATGTGCTATCACTTGTAGCCTCATATATTTCATCAAAGACCCATGGTTATATTCCATAAAAGATGAAAATAAGTGATAACTCTCTGTCAGTAAAGTTTTGTTCGGATGTGTACTGTGTAGTCAAGTGTACTAAATGTGTTTGTGTAGTGTTTGGGACAAAATAGGTGGCGCTCCGTTCAAAACTGTGTATATCCTTAAACACATTACATGTGAATATATTCCCCATAATGACATCTACATTGTGGCGTTTACAGAGTCTGATTATGTCTATTAGTTAATGAGCTGTCATATTACTCGTAGATCCCCCCCCCTAGCGGCTTAAGTCTATATCTCAGACCCATGGTTTCATTTATTAAAAGATGTGCAAAGGTGAGTGCTAATTCGGTAATGTGTACTAGTAGATTCTGCGAAAAGTATTTTTGGTATTTTATAGGTGGCGCTACTTACTACCAGGTGGGTTTTTTTGTCGTAAACAGAAAACCCTAATTACAACACACGTAGCTCGGTGGCTGTGTAGGAAAATGATTTGGCTCAAGGAATAGGCCTATTTATCAACTCTGCGGAGTCATTGGCTTTTTTACAACAATTCCCCCGCCCCATAAAAAGTCCATACAGCAGGCATGGCCGCAGTAACAGTGATGCTGGTAATGAAGGTGCACATTCACCGAGCGCAGCACTAAATTGTATCGTGAGTTTTCATCTACTCTCACAACACTATTTTCATCACACAAAATTCATCCGTACAACTCGTCGGCGCCTTAAAGAATAGAATAAAAGTTAACGTAAAATTTATGGTTTGCTTTTCATTTTTCTATTGGTCGAAAATTCAAAATGTGAGAATATTTAGAGGAAAAACAAGTGAATGATAAACAAAGAGGGGGTGATCAAAACGATCTAACGACGACAATTCAAAAACCTTTGCTCCAAATGTGTAAAGCTACGATGACAGATTCTTCCATGCTTAGTATTGTAGAGAGAAATAACAACATATATATTTGATGTTGGATGAGATAAAAAGCAATTGTCGCATTTAGGTGTACGCAATCCCTTCGCAGCGTGTTTCATTCGGCTCTACTATCGAGCACTGTTTACTTTAGCCGTGATTTCCATGTCCGGCATCCAATAATCAATACAGTAACTGAACTATATATATAAACGCTACGAATGCTTTTCGGTAAACGTTCATGGGCAGCGCCATTTTAAAATATCCAGAGGGTTCTCCGGGACCCCTAACCTCCGCACCCAGGTTGTGCATCGCCCTACAACATTCATACTCAACTCTCAATGACAGATGAATTGTTCAACATTTACTAAAAAATGCCAGTTACAGGGCTGTAGGCACGAGGGAGGGGGCAGGGGGAGGCTCGTGTCCCCTCCCATGATTTTGATTTGGAAAGTGATTGATTGAGTGTGCAAGCTTTGATGGCTAATCAACCTTGAAGTGAAAGATGGTTATGTAGCGAATTCACTACCGATTGAAATATGTAACCAGCTTTAAAAGAGTCCTTAATAAATCATGATTCTAATCAATTACATGGCAGTTATTTTCGGAGCTATTTTCAGAATTCACTTCAATGGGTGAGTAGTAACTGGGAACTAGAGTTTACTGGAGAAATAAAATCTTTATTTTGATATAAGATTTAATTTCTCCAGTAATTTGACATTTTACTTACGATTTCATCGATTTTACTACAGTTTTACGCGAGTGGAACCGAATAACACTGTGTAGAACTCCGCTAATTGTGAAATAGTGCAGTATTGTAATGCAAAATATTATATTATCGATTCATACATTCGTAGATAAACTATCCGATTTAATCAAAATACGATGTTTGAAAAATCCGATTTTATTCCTAGGGTGATTTTGGAGAATTCCCGATTCATACATTCGTAGATAAACTATCCACTTTAATAAAAAAAACGATGATTGAAAATCCGGATTTATTTCTAGGGTGATTTCGGAAAGCTCCCGATTCATTTATTCGAAAGCTACGTCTATACGAAACGCTTAACCCCGGGGTTCAGCGTCTATACGGAAGAAACCCCGGTGTTAATAACCCCGGGGTTGCGCTAAACCTGGGGTTACTAACCCTTGCAAAGTCATCGGGGTTAACAACTCCGGGTGTACCTCCGGTGTTGAGATAACTTTCAGGTTCATTTGTAACAAGAATATTTTTGTAAATAGTTTTATTAGTCTATTCCTCTGTCAGATTTATTGTAATTAAAACTTCTGTTAACCTTAATTTGAAGTCTAATTATCTGCTGATTAATTGTTTAAAATTTATCCACTAAATTTCGAATATTTTGTGTTAATCAATGAAATGAAATGAACGGTTTTCTTGATAATCGCAGCCGTAAGGGCCACATAGGGGTCTAAATGTCCAAAAACCTCGTATATTTCTGACACAATATAGGGATTAACCGCTCACCCTTGTGAACACGACAACAATAGCACAATACTTGAACTTAGGTATTCAAACTTTTAACGTCATATATCCCGGTATTTCATAACAAGTCCTCGATGGGACATAGGTATCAGCGTCAGTTGTTGGAATTGCAGGCCCGCGATCGAATCTGGGCTGGGGCGGGTATTTTTATATTTAATTTTTTAAAATTTCTATTACATCCATATTTACCATATTAATGAATCAATCTGACACTATTTAGCCAACTTATGGGATAAAGA
>JAYMFW010064436.1:0-17473 GCA_036785005.1 Tubulanus punctatus | reverse complement strand
AAATCAATCCAATTAATCATCTAACAAAAACATGAATCAATTAAAAGTCAAACATCTCTTGACGCTGTAATTACATATACTGAGATCAATCGAATATTTGGAATTTTACGTTAATTAATTAGTATTTTACGGCGCGGCGTTTCGTTTGAATTATATGAATGTTTACTGATGACTGATCATCTGACTGCCATAAACCTGTGACTGATCCATTCTGCGAACCGCGTCGGTGAGTTGTGATATATTATGGCCATTTCCGATAAGGCGAGTTTATGGCGGTATGTCGGGGTACTTGGAATCTGACCGGTAATGGCCGATATATTCTTTGAAGCTTGTTGGCGATCGATAGTTTCCGACATGAAATATTCGGTAACGTGTACTCACAGTTCTTTGCGATATATATTCGAATAAATTTACGACCGCCATAAATCAGAATAAAGATGTAAAACTGTATCTTTCAACTGGTAGTCGACTATGGGAAAATTCACTTCCCAGTGTCAGTCCGTTATTTATGTGCCATTAGGTGGCTCTTATTTTCGCTCGTATCAATGACACATTGGCCTAATAGCTATAAAATTTAAATTGCCGCCTCCATGAAAAAATACTCTGAGCGTGATATATCGTTTCATTTTACCAGACCTGTGTGTGCTGAGTTGTTAATCATCCTTTAGATTCTCTGGCAAAAAAATTAATATTTTTCACTTGACATGAAATATTTGTTCTGATACATTGCTCGTAAAATATATTGTAATATATTCACTATGAAGTCGTTGGCAACTAATCGGTTGTAAATTATTTTCCACGGTTATGCCGAAACTATAAAACCTGATATATAGTATATATTTATCATATTTGTCTTTATCAGCCGGGAATAAAATTCTTCCCCGAGATTTTCGCTCTTGCGAGTGACGTTAATGAAGCGATATTTCAATGTGTTTGTGATTTATAACAACGCGTTACAATAAAGTTGATTTATGTCGGGTTAAAGTACTGACAGGTTAATAGCGAATTTCGAGCGATATTTTACTAGAAATTGGCGTGTAGCATGCGAATTAAAGTCGTTAGTTTTATTTTATAGCACTGCCGTCTTGTGAAATAACATGCGACATTTTAGCTTCTTTTGTCAACGATACTTTACGAGAACAAAACTATTCCGCCGGAAAATTAACGACCAACAATTTTTAATAACCTTAAAAGATTAAAGCTTCGGGTTAAAAGTTTTATAGGGGCCTTTAACGGCGGTAAAACGAAAACTACGCTTTTTATGCGGCTGCGTTTTAGGCGCCGGCGAAATAAATAACATGCGGGTTTAGAGTTGTTGAGCCATAAAAATTCATATGAATCATTATCTGCGATAAAACTTTATCCGGAAAATCATTCATACAAGCTCGAACAATTTTAATATTTATGCGTGCTATACAGAGAGAACGGTCAGACGGGTTAATGTTTGTGTGGTATCTGTTTGAATCATGCCGACACTCGTTTGTTTATGACTTGCATGATTTTTATGTCCATCATTATTCGTATGTTTGATGGTATTGTACCCAATGGCTCCTATATATGATCGATACCGACCTCTCTCGGGTTATACATACTTTATGCATCCTACAGTATTATAAAATACGTGAAACAAAAACAAAAACAAATCATCAATGTTTAATGTTTAACATCTGTGGGAGCGAAGCCCATGGAAACTGAATGTTGTTTATTCTAAACACCGAATAGAAAGATTTATTCTAAGACCAGACTATCTTATTATATTTTTCAGCTTGACGCCAAAAAGAGTCCATTGGCTTTGCTCGCTCAGACATGCAGCAACATTGGTAAAGATACATCACCTCCTAAACCCATCATACCCCCGATCGACAAGAAAGATCACGGGCGTCAATCTTCGCCGAAATCTGGTGGTAGTGATAGCGACAACAAACGCGTTTCATCTAACGAGAAAAAAGAGGACAAATCGAGAAAAACTCCACCGAAAGAGGTCGTGCCGCCGCCGTTAATATCTGTGACGTCATCAGATAAACGATCTAGTCCACTGACATCACGTGGGTCACCGTTATCGTCAGATCCACCCTCTAGTACAGTAACGTGTAGCACTGTAACTCCGTCCGCCGGAGCTCAAAGTAACAGTCACATCAGCCTTAGTTGTGGTAATGTCGTCCTTGAAGTAAAACATAACGAATCAGCTAGTGCGAGCCTACATAAAACCGGCCTCCCGCCATCAACTAGTCATCAGCCGCTTCCAGGAGCCACATTAAAACCAACCCCTGTATCTACGTCGTCATCAATATCAAGTTTAAGTAGCTATATGACCGATCCGCATCTACTCGGTCATCCGTTATCACTCGACGCTAGTATGCAAAGTGCCTATGCATCAGCATTGGCCGCACATGCCGGACTAAACATGTTAAAACCAGGTGAAATACCCGGTCTCAATGCCGGTGTATCGCCGTATGTCGCTTATGCTCAAGTTAAGACTGCCACCGGTGCTACAACTTTGGTGCCAATCTGTAGAGACCCTTATTGCACGAACTGTCAACTAACGATGCGTAGTGCGCAGCTATCGACTACTTGCGGTGCGGGATGTACGCAGTGTAGTCACGATAAACTACCGGGTACTACTGTGGGTATGCCTATTTTACCACTACCCGGATCTACCCTGTCATCGGGATTAAACTCTCTCGGTTGTTCTATATATCCACACGGTGTAATACCCCCAGCACATCACGGACCCGGTCTACCGTATGTATGTAACTGGATGTCTGGTACGGAACACTGTGGTAAACGTTTTACCACGTCCGAGGACTTATTACATCATCTTCGCACGCATACATCTAGCGAAGGCAGCTCATTATCAGGTGTTCTACCGTCTTATAGTTTACCGTCATCGATCAGTTCACTGGGAACATATCCGCATTTTAGTTCAGCGACAGGCTCGATCAGTCCAAGTACTTTACATCGATATCCGACCAGCCTTAGTCCGCTCAGTAGCGCTCTATCTGCTAGTCGTTATCATCCGTATAAATCAGGACTAGCCTCGTTTGCCGGTGCACCGTCCGCTCCCGCATTACCGATGGGTTATTACTCGCCGTATTCATTATACGGATCGAGACTCGGACCAGCTGCAGTACCGTAACTTCAAAAAACTATCAAATCTTTATTAAAACTTCACTAAACTGTTGTGTTTATAACCTATCTACAAATAACGGTGTCTTAACGTACGAATACTTCTATTTTCTTCTCAGATTTTGTCTTCTATTTGATTTGATATCTTAAGTGATGGGTTATTAGCTTGATTTCGTTAAGTCATTATTATGCCAAAATATCTATCAAAATTTCACACGCGATGTTCACGTGAAAGTTTTTTTGTCTGTGCTGTTGATACATTATATATTTGACTTTGATTATATTGTAAATATTATTCGATATTATGATGTGTACAAATTGATAAAAGATTTATTATATTATAGATGATATATATACGTCTAAAACTTATTTAAATATCACTTAAAAATTGAACAAAAGACTGTGATTTATATAGGGACATGTTGTGAATTAATGTGTATGATGTAAAATTATAGATTTTTCACCCGAAGTCCAATTAAAAAAGAAATATTATTGAAAATTCACGACGTCTGGTTTTTATTGAGGCTTACTGCTTGTCTTTGAAGTTTTGAGGGTGACTGTGCAGGAAAAGTTAGATTTAGAGGATCGAGTTTTACTTGAGCGATGGGGGTTTTTGTACATGGAAGTTGGATTTCAATTTCAATTTTTACGATATAGAAAAAAACGCACAAAGTGATGCCAATAAAAGGAGACTTGACAATGATGGAAGGCGAATAGGGTAAACCAACATATTTAATGAATTAAAGGAGTAAAAATATCAATGGAAAGAAATTCTAGCCGCAGAATGTCAAATGTGTTCAACTTCTGCAAGGGTGATTTACTGGTTATATATAGTGTAACTCTTAAAAGAAAATAATTGACCGTATATTAGAACGTTAGTATACCAGCAATGTTTTACTAACAACCAACTTATGCTGCCTTTTAAGTTGAAAATGAATCTTGGAGTCATCATTGACATTTTCATTGTTTACTCTGGTGAATTGACATAAAATATGGAAAATGAGGAAGCCGTGTACTCATCCTGTCTACAGTAGATATTTATTGCTAAAGCTGTATTTTGACGTCTCTTTGTGTTCAAATGGCGGTAAATATTCAGTAAGTTGGCAGTAGAGATTAATTAGGCTGGGATTTTTCTGATCGTTTCATTCAGAACGTGTACAAAATTAACGCATTATGTCTTCAGAAAATTAATGACGTTGTATGCGGGTCGATTCACATCCCCTGTCGGTGTCAAATCAAATTCCTATTAAACATATTTCAAAATAAATCCACCGACTCAGAATTTCACCGCACAATGGTTGGTCGGTGGAGTTTGTTTTTGAAAAGAACCGATTTATTACGCCGACTATCGTGTGTGAATCATTAATCTGATGCCAGACTATCGTGTGTCATCTTACAATGGTTTTTTATGCAGGTTTTCATGCATATCGCCACCGGTGAATATATTTTTCTGCCAATTGCGTGGAGAATCTGCTTTGATTCGCCGAGACGCGTCAAATTCGTAAAATATGATGACAATAATTGCTTGAATATATTTCATAGTATAGTGTGGATTAATAATGGTACAACAGCTTGAGATAAATGATAATGGCGTATTTATGGTAATAGAGTGAAGCTCCAGATCGTCTGTTTGGGCGGCAAGCTGTGCAAGGGTGATCTGAAAATATATGATAGGCCACTGGCTATTGAAGATTGAAGTGGACATTAGTTTCCAAAATGAAATTAGGACATTCCTGAAATGATCCGTCTTTAAACTTTTAGATTAGTTAATTCCGGAATATTCATGCAGCTTTATAACACATAAGTTCTATACACACTATTTAGCGTCTTTATTTAGCTGCTGGTGTTTATTGCATCATCAAAACAACAAAAAAACGGATATATATCATATATCAAAAATAAACGTGAAGATATTTTCTGGGAGATTGATTTTATCATTGTTCAAGGCGTTGTCAGAAATAATGACAATATTTTAGTGTTTGTCATGCGTTTTGTACGTGCAAAAACTGTGAGAAAGATGAGATATAACTGACTTAGTTCATAAAGTGCCTCTTTTCAAATACTCGATTCTCGTATTTACCAAAACAATTTTGATCAATATCTGCAGGCTATATCGAAAACCACACCCTTTCGAACATTTATATGCTTGATGATACTCTCTTGATAAGATTTATATCGCCTTTGTCTTTAGAATGTGTGGTGTTCATAAAAAAATTAACAATGAACTAAATGCAGTATACTTGAACTAGGAAAAAAACTGGAATGGGAAACAGCCCTGCTTGACGACGTGATGTGGTCAAAAAGTAGGCCATAATCTAACTCAACAGCAATAAATTGTTCGATGCTCCATGATTTAAAACCTCTTTTTAATGGAGTTACTTAACTACCAGGCACTACTTGAATTGGTTTAGCTCCGACTCTCAATAAATAAAGGTGCGCAGTAGTATATAGAGTGGTGATTATTGTTGCCGTAAATCGATCTAAAATACGACGCCAGACCCAACATTAATCGTTTGTTTATGAGCTTAATCCGACTCTCATTGGGGATATAAAACTCGCCGTTAATCTGAGAACCCGGGAATGTTGGAGAAGATTTATTCCTAGGTGAAGCGCGGAGAACGACACTATAAGCTGGAGCCTTCTGAACACACTCGAGTTGGTTTTATCTACGAGCAGTTCCGTTCAGGTGATTGCTCGTAGGTTTTATGCAGGTCCATTTGCAGACTTTAACATCTGATCGCCTATGAGCCCTTGTTAAAAGATGCCTGCTCTCACTCAACCTTGATACGTACTTTGCCCAAGAATATGGGAGGTTTTAGGTGAAGATGACACAGGAACTTCGTCGTGCAGAAGTCCTTGGAATTTGGAATGCACCTTTGCAAACCGTAACATTATTCCCCAATCTCCCCCATTTGCTCGAAGAATGGACCGAGTTGTGCTATATGAATGATATATTACTATCCAGGGCTACAAACTACGAACATTTAGCACGCGAAAAGAAACCCATCAATCACAATACAGCAGTTAAGTCGGATATAAATCATCAACAAACGCCAGCAAGTACTGGGGAGTTACTAAACAGAATTTCAATCCGTGTAAAACCCCGGTTTCAGAACATTTCGAAAGATAGAAACATATAGGCAAACATACAATATGTATACACATAACACACAGACTGTGTGAGATAAAATGTGATGAATTACCTTACCAAAATGACAAGATACCGGCCGAGCAATACGAACTAAAAGGAATGATAAATTGGCCGCGAATTGACGATGATCTGGCAGCTTGATTTGGACTGGCAGCCGTTCCATTTTTGCATCAGTGAAGACGAAAGGATGATTGATGTCCTCTGTGATAAAGAGGAGCGATGGATAAACCAGTTTTAGTTTCTTGCTGATTATTATTTCATCAGTGTAGAATACATGTATTTCACTTGATTGCTATTGGTTGCTAAATGCGCCACAACCTGGCATTTATGATGTAGTGGTGAAATATTAGAAACTGGATGCCTATTGATATCTGATGCATCACGAAATTTCTTCTTTCTATACGGATTCTGAACAAGTTACCGCGAACCCTTGTCAGATTGGAGATCTTTTCTATGACAGAGACGACGAGCCCAAATTGGCTGAGACTCTGATCTCTAAATTACAGCGCACTTCTTTAGGGCACGGTATTTTCGCAGCCCTTTACTTCGTCATCGCAATTGAAAACTAAGTTTAATGAAAGTAATGCACGTTCGCTGTCAAAGTGATGCAATTATGGGCGAACACGGCCAACAAGCGTCAAATCGAAGAGATGGAAAGAACCAGGTTCAAAGGAAGATCTTACGAGCCGCTGGGGGCTACAAACTCATTGAATGTAATAGCATGGCGACTAATATCGTCAATTGGCAGGTCTGTAGGCTAAGTTTAGATTGATGAGAGAAACTATGCAACTGCTATAGCAGCACCCCCGTAAGTGAAATGAGCTATCTCGATCTTTTCATTTATTTTTCGACTGTCAGATTTATGTATGTACGAACGGCATGACTGAGTAGTTTGCCTAAGACTTTAGGGGACAAATCACTCCGCCAGTACTTGTATGAATGGCGCCGACATACACCAGTAACCCCCTGGAGACCTACCCGTGGTACTCAGAGTACTTCAGAAGATCCCCCATATACGTTCGGGTCCAAATTGATTGACCATAGGCGATTTTTAAGAATGCCAATGATTTAAACAGACTGATGTAAGTCAGATTGAATTTGCAATGTTTGCATCCTCGCATATCCCCCCAACCATGTGCCAGTAAGATAATTTTAAGATGTGACGCAAGTACGTTCTTGAAAACCTTCTATGTAATACACAAAATCCATGCGAAAGATTTAGAAACGCTTCGGGTTTGGAAAGTTTGTAGTCAATGTGTTGGCAGTATTTGTTTTCTCTTCTACCGCCTAATAATTTGTGTAATTGGTGGCTGTCTGGTTTTTTGTGTAGAAAAACATGTTGCCATTTAATTTCATCGCTAATTCGTTTTCTGTCATTGAACTTTTGTTGACATGTCGCTCACTTGTCAGCTTTGAAGCCACGAGAATTGTCTACGAGGTGTGGACCCGTCATATCGCGTCAAAGATCGGCTAAGTGCCTTTCGCCCTCGGGTCGGCATTTTCCGTCGACGCGTATAGCTCTTCTGCTTTGTGTGACGACTTCAAAGACCGATTTGATCGACAGGCGAGATAACAACTTAAAAGCTGCGACGACTGTCGTCAAAGCAATTCTACTGTCATCGGACACGAACTACACCGTGTCTCACATCAAACAGTCTCCTTGTGATCTTCAGTCCTCGGTTTATTACATGTCAGAAAGTAGGAATCTGATCAAAGACCATCAAGCACCAACTCTGTCATGTCACTGCTGCAAGGATCTTCTTCATTTTCTTGACTGGAATGCATAGCTTCTTGTGACAGAACACAACTATTGTCTATTCGTAATATCTTCATCCTGCTTCAAATATTTCTGCATTGGTAAAATCTAAATTTAAGAGGACGCCCACCCAAGATAATCAAAGAAAACTTATGCTTCGGTACCTTCTAAACCCTCAATTCCTAATCGTAATTTCCACATCAAAGTCACGGGGATCTCCTTCACTGATTCTAGTGTCATTGGCAATCACATTTGAGCTCAGAAGCAAAAAACTTCAAGTGTCTATTCAACATTTTTCAATATCACGTTTCAAGTAGAAGGAAGCGAAGACAATGAAAACATTATGGAAAGTGATTCAGCTGCTCATTGATGGTAATTGTGCTTATTTCATAATTTGAAGAAGACAAGAGGAATACACATAGCACCATACACCAGATTCAGGGTGCGATAGGTGCTAACTTTGTAACTGGTAGTTTAACTTGAGGTTGACTTGATGATAACACCGATTGAAGGTGAGAGATCCCTGATAATATATTTCCATTTGCCCCCATAATGTACAGCCATTTTACCTGGTCGAAGGGGTGTCAAATACACAGAAACATGTCTTTAATTTGGATCATTGTGTTTAGTTTGGACCCTACGGCCTTGTATTTTGTTCGATTGTTCTGAAAGTTTACGATTTCAGGCCCACAAACTATAACGGTACATCCGGCTAATTGCACATTGTAGTGCATATCGTATCGCCACACAAAGGTAGTTTGTTTGATGGTAGGACATCGAACACCCGCGCCTGAAGGGTACCCTCATCAACTTGCTTCAATGTAGACATCCCCCACTGCGGACAAATGGAAATTCAATATGGCAGTGATAGTAGCAATGACTCCAAGCTGTGGTTAAAGCCCGGTCAACCGTTAACAAATATGTAGAGTTTGATGAGAAATGACGAGTGACATTCGCTGAATCATTCAGTCGTAAAACGCTAATTAATATTATGACAATTTCGACGTAATGAATGTTCGTATTTAGTATCTCACGAATACTAATAACTGTACTACGTCAACTTCGATTTCACATCGCTCAACAAGTAATTAAATATCACAAACGCGGCGTATGCACGATGTCAAATTCTGGACACGATCACAATTCAGGAATTCAGGCCCGTAGCCAGGGACTCGGGGTTACCTGTAACCCCCGCCCCCTAAAATTTCGAGTGCCCCTTTTTCGGGGAGGTTAATCTTTGTTTACAAGTCAAATACAAAAAAACTACAGGAGATCCTTGATTTTGGTCAGCTGGAAATATTAAGTAACCCTTTTCTGAGGAGTTTTTGGTCATGCACAAAATATGTGCCCTCTGAGTCTGTGTCCGGACTAAAATATGTGACCCTTACATCGTGCCTTTTTGAGCTGGGTAACATTGGATTTTTCCGCTCTATCGCAAAATGTGCCATTTTTGGTTAGAATCTGTGACCCTGACATAGTGCATGTGTGCCCTTTTGAACTGGGTAACGCTGGACTTTTCCCCATTCTCGCGAAGTTTGCGGGTCAACCAATATTTGACTGGGAATCGATGGGGCTTAGTTATCTAAATGGATTTTGAAAATACAGATGGAAGTGCCCTTTTTCTTGACACAAAACCCCTTCAGATATCCTGGCTTCGGGCCTGGGATTGCCTTCTTTAGCGTCCAAGTTTTGTCAGGGCAATCTCAGATAGAATGGGCAGAATGTTGTGGGACGGGTTGTTATTTCCATGGACAATCAATTCCATGGGTGACTTTTTCCGGGTACAACATATCCATGGGCATATTATTCCAGGTAGGGTACTTTCAAGTAGTGACAAAGCATACGCAATGTTTTACCAGTGCTTATAAATGAGCTCTTCGATAATCTGACATTGCGCCTCATCTAAGTTTGATAGTGGGAAAATCAGATTTTCATAGAGCATTATCCACGAAAGGTAACTTGGAGTGATATTTCCCTGCAGGACATGTCACTAGCAACAAGAAAATGAAAATTCCGCTGCATGTTCCCCGGCAGGGGCGTACCCAGGACTTTTTGAAAGGGGGTTCCACTTTGCTATTCCCCTACTGTCCCTAATTTCGGAAGGAAAACTATAGACCCCAAAGTCCATTCATTCCGCGTATGATTTTATACGTATTCTTTTCGCTAAAGTTAGAAATTATCTATATTGATTAGAATATATATGTTGGCTAAAATAGGGCCCCCCCCGATCAAGCCCCTGCCCTGACAAAAGTCACGAGACAAAGAAAACTCATGAATTCCTGTCTTATTATGCATCCATACTTGAAAAGGCTTTGGCAACAACTATACCATCACCGAGCCTTGGAGCTCATCCCATCTTTAGCATATAAAGAAAGGCCTTACCCTACTGTTTGCGTCCATCACGCAACGAAAAAAAAGGTCAAATACTTTCTGAATAATTGATTGCGAGAATATACTTAACGGTTCCCGAGGAAAACAAGTTATTATTTTCGTCGAGAGAAGTTGGCACATCGCGCGTGCCGCGTCTGACTGGTCATTCATTATCCTTTTGACTTTCGCTTTCATTACGAATGCATCAATCACAAAACCGTTGACAACGAGTTGCAATGTTCGTGTATTTTACCATCTGCTGTGATGTAACTGTCACTTATGAAACCATAGGAATGATAAATACGATCTTTGTTGATGTCATTAGCCACGCCTTTTTTATATAACAGCTGTCTGACTCTACTGTGTACAGATGTTGATGATGTACATCTGTCATATACATGTACTTCATTCGTGCGTGCAACATAACTACGTTTCCATGAGGCCCTACTTGCGTGTGACCTATTACTCGGAAAGATTTCCTTGACAACTACAGTGACCCGAGTATATATTTACATGTAAAAGAAACCAGTAACATGTTTTGATGTCCTCCGATAGTCGTATCCGAGTGAAACATGTGGCGGGATTAGAATTGATTTTCACGGAACTTAATTTCTCCTCTGGGCAGTTCTTCCCAGTTACAGGTAACCGCTGGTGGTATAGCCTTTAGCCCATTGGAACTTTATCAGTTTCATAGATACTTCATTCTATCTCATGCTGTACCATGGGCGCTTACAGAGAAAAAAATGCTATACTCCTGAGCAAGCGTCGGCAGCACATCACAGTTATGTAAAAGATACTTTTTTGCTGAATAATATGAGAAAGAGGACATCAATCAGAGAATTTTCTCAGGGGCACCTTTCAAAGTTTGACACGTAATAACTTTATTGGAAGGGCACTTGGAAATTCTGGCGGACTCATGGTAGTCAGGATCCACGCCTGTTGTAGGCTTTCTGAAGTTTCTTCCAGGCAATCTGACACAAAAGGTGAACCCGCTCTATCAGTTTCAACAAACCTTTTTTGATTTCCCTCCAGGCAGTTCTCAGAGACCAGCAGGTCCCCAGCTACCCACTACTACATTTATCCGAAAGTTCAGATTACCAGATAAAACATCCGTTTCTTCACTTCAACAACAGATTCTTCAAAACTAAAGGAAATAGTGTAAATACGCACACCTTCTCCCAGTCACCCACGCGTTTGCAATGGGCAGACCATACATTACTCTAAGGTTAAGTCAGCATAGGCCCATGTATTTAACGGTTACCTCTAGATCTCAACCCCACAAACCATTCAATCTTCAGAGCGCGTGCGCACACACATGCCAAGGGTCCACTTCCGTTCTTTTACCAAACTCTCGTCACTCGAGTCATTTTATCACATCTCAGTCAGCGAACTAAGAAAATACATGTATAGCTCGCTGTACCCTTGTAGTCTAATGATTACTCCAAGCTGTAACACCCCGTCGTCGGTAGGTATTAAGGTTTTTGCTAGCACCAGTCCAGTGTGAGCGATAGGTGTTTATAGAGGTGTGCGTAGCCCGCGGAAGTCTCTCTACGGAGACATTCACTGTTGTCAGTTTCACGTCGTTACGAGTCGTGTAAATAGCATGTTACTGGGTGCGATAATGACGTGAGGTGTCGTTCTATACATTAGTGCTCAACTTAACACGTCCATAATAGGGCTCGGGGGATTCCCATACCGACTCGCACGATTAACTGCAAGACGCCAGGGATCAACGCAATACCCGTTCTTACGACCGTAGTAAGGTGACGGAGTTTCGATGACAGCTATGTTACAACAACCCAACAGAAATATAACCCATCTTCATCACCATCAAACACAGTCCCATCGGTAACATTCTATTTGATGATTATTATGACAGTTCTCCGTCGTGTTTTATTGCCGACATTCATTATTTATCGTAATTACTGTCGAGTCCCGAGACAAAATCGGTAAAGCAAGTCCTTCACAGAACACCAACCTTGATATTGACCAGAAGTGGTGTTGCAGCTATTGTCCCTAATTTCGAACTCATGCCATCAGTTTTTCTTATATCTCGGGCTTACGCAAGAATAAAAGAGTTTCAATCCAAATTCCAATTGACAGAGAGCTGTTGTGCTGGGAGATCTGGTAACACATTTGGAGCCGAGGATCCTGGAATAGTTTTTGCTTCCAGGGTTTCCCAGACGTCCAGTCAACCCGGTTGAATAAATAACTCCCATTTCTTACCTCCAGAAGACGAAGATCAACATACGTCAACTGTGGAAATTACTCGGGACCGTTAGTATAGAGGATTGTAGGAATATTGTCGAAATTAGCTCGGCCATTCCATGGCAACATCTTGCCAAAATACTATAAATAGAACAAATTCAAAGGTGACAGCCCGGTTGCTGCTCTTACGACCCTATCAGATATACTGTTGTCATTAAGTAGACTTGCTTCGGGGAGTAAACAGCGATTTTTACGATTAAAAGAGTGAATAATACTATATATTGATATCACCAGAAGAGTGGATACATCAACTACTACTAGCTCCTATACATCTTTATTAGATCGCGAAGTCTGATGTCATTCGTGTCAAACTTGATTTCCTTTCATCCGAACCACTCTGTGAAACAAGAAGAGATGATCTAATTTGCCGGCAGACATTTTCATTTAGCCATTTGCCAGTTTGTAATCACCCTTGCCAGGGCTTTTACCCCTGATTAGGGCACTTAGCCTTACCTGGTCCGTTCTGACAACTTACAGGAAATCGCTTTTTCATAAAAAGCCGTCTATCGTGAGAAATGTTCGATGGATCTATTGAATCATAGATGACTTTCTCCAACAGCGCATTAACACCGTTCGACTCTAACCAGTCAACCTTTATTTTTTCAGTTATTCATTATGAAAAGCCAATTTTACTCGATACAAAGAACAACTCTTGTCAACGTAAGTGTGTTTGACTGCAAGTTTTCAAGATGACCGACAGTTGCTTTCAATGTTTATGCAAAAAAAGCTTGAAGCTATTTGGTTGAGATTAATAAAATGGTTGCTTACCAGGGTGGATTCAGAGTCAGACGAAGGGCTAGGAGTTATAGAGCACTTAGCATGGGACAGCTGACTTATCAATCTAAAAGATTTTTTCAGACTCAACTTGGTCAGATTAATAGGCATTATGAAAAAAGACACTTTTAGAAAGAGGTCATAAATGTGCTTTCCATCGCTTTCGTGTTTGTTACTGCGTCATTTTGCGACTTTTGAAAGTTTAAGTGAAGATATTCCCATACACGCTCCGAAAGGAGCTCATAAATTCGTTCATCTTTTTGATGTCAGTTGATACTATATCTATTTATCTATTCCATTATAAGTTTTCGCTTATCATATTACAAGTTGATGGCGTGTACTGCTGCATCTTTTGGGTGGCTTTTTACCGTTAAATTCACTCTGGAAAGTTCGTGAAAGCTCGCTGCCGGAGGCGCTCCCCGTCACCATCACAAACTTGTCGAAACCATCAAAATTCATTGTTTTCATCGTATCGAGCATATTGAGAGTTGACAGGCCGACGACCAGTCAATAAAATACAACACGGAGAAAATTAGCGTTGAAAGGCGACAGGAAAGCAGCTCGGGGCAGAGAACGAGATGTCAGATCGTCTCAACTTGGGAACTAAAACGTACGTAGCCTCGCGGCGTTATGTACCACTGAGAGAGACTGGAACGAGAATAAAATGAGACTTGCACCACAGACAGGCATCTATTTAGATTTATACGCGTTCCAGCGTGTATTGATGTCCAAACTGTCAAAACGGCTTTGAAAGTTTTTATGATGATCTCTATAGTTTCTTGTCGCCTTCATCTCGTCTATAGTTTGTATGTTAGAGGAGGCCAACGCCCGCAAGTCACGTGGTATAAGATGACAATTACAGACAAGTGGAAATTTGAACGTTAAATTACAATAATTTTACATTTGTAAATTGCGTATTGATCATGAGTCATGTTTCCAGATACAGGTTATCGGGTGACCCTTTGAAACTTGAAGCCGCAGCAAACTTTTCCTATCACCGGAATTCCAAGGTTTATGACGTGATCAATGCTACCTACTCTTTCTTACCTGGCGGAAAAAATACTCCAGTAACAGAATACATTTCAATCTTTTAAAACTTGCTTTAGAAACTCGATGGAAGCAAACACTCCCTTATAGTGATTTATCTTTGTCATCAATTCTTCCTCTGGTCCTTACCATTTTCGTCACCAATAAACTATTTCTGTCTAGCGGTGATTGGTGATTGTGTAAACATGACGTTGATGACGGGAAGAGGGCCATTTATGCTGGACTAATGTCCTCTCTCTGGGGATAAGTGCAGCAGTGGTCATTCACGTCATAAGGGTATGATGGAACCACATTGCATTCAACTGGACCACCGCAGGACTAAGTTGAATGTCCTCTCAGTATTGCAAATATGTTACCTTTTGAAAACCCACACTATTTTTTTCAATGGAAAAATGACATTGATGATCTCAATCGCAGATGAACAAGACTCGATATATTTGAAATCGTTTCACATGAAGATAACGCAGTCAACTGTTCAGAAATAGAAACATAAATAATATATAGTTATCAATCATTCAGGCATGTCACACAGAACCCACTGTTTTACTTGTCAGGCAATATCAAATATTGGCTTCCGCATTTTTGTAAATGATTTGCGCATTTGTTGAGAGACAAAAAATAAACCTCACTCGAATCATCAATGAACCAAACGTTGACAGAGGGAAAAAGTGTTCGGGATATGAGTGCATGCAATAATGACTGACTTTTTGGAACAATAACATTTTGTGACTATACAGATCGAGAGTTATGGCATTTAGTCGTTGACTATCAGTATCATCAAATTTTTGGTATCATCGAGGGATAAAATGGATGTTATTCCGTCACCTTAAATCGTGTGACGATGATGGCAGCGATCATCTTCCTGTCACTAAAATGTAAATACGGCTCGAATGGCGTCAAAAAACGTTTAGAATATCATTTATAATCCATTGGTGAATGTAATACAATTCGAGCAATGAATTGACGGGGCCATTGATCATTTCTAGACTTCAACCTCGTCGGTCATCGATCACTGGTTGTCAGTTCGGCGGAAACCCTCGACCCTTTGAAAGCTAGTGCTCTATCATTCTCGTCTGTGTTCGGCGTTTGTGTAAAAAATTTATTTTTAAAATAGAAACCCATTCATATAGGCCAGCAGCCATTACGACGCGAACACGGTCACGAAAGTATTTTTTTCTATTTTCTACAACCGAATATTATAAAACTGACAAGAAAATGTTCTTATTTCAATAAATCATCAAATGAGAGTTGTGTTCCTGGTTGTAGAATGTTTCTGTACAATTAATAACATAATAGTGATAATGAACTGAAAAGTCAAAATAGATGATTTATGTGTGTTGTTCATAGCCAACTATGACTATGGTAACATTTCTATGAATAACCGTTGAATAATCTATAATGTCTTACGTTGGCGTGTTCTTCATTTTCTCGTATAGAACATTCTCAAAGAAATCGCCGTGACAAATTTAATATCAAAACACATCACTGTCGTGACATCGATACCGAAATCAGAGAGAATGCTCGCCTTGTTTGTGTGATATATTTATTCTATTGATTACGATAACATGCCATAGTTTACAGCGTAAAAATCTCATCCGTCAGATAACCCTGCCGTTATTATTGCGTACAGGTTCTAGAATTAATCGTATAAAATGCCATGCTAATGACATATATTGCCATTAAGCGACGTAATTGTTCATTAATCATGGATTTTTGCACATAATTAGATTTTGGTGGTAATATATAATATTTACTGTATGATACGATACTCAATTGTGATTAATGATATCTGTTTGATACGTATATGGTATGATTAGTCATTATTGGCTTTCATTAAAACTTCTTTTCTGTCATTATGATCAAAGCCCTGTCAAAAACACTATACGTCACACTGTAACGTTTACTGTTCACAACTGTAATTGAAATCGATAGCTTTCTTGAAATGTACATCACAAATAATAATTCTATTTAGTGTAAAGGTTGATGTGTCTTTTTTGTATCACGTGCTTGACATCAATGCCAAGGTCATTTGTATGAAGAAAAAGAAGGTAAATAGCCTACGTCATTTTATAAAACAAATTAACTATGGATGATCTAATCTGACAGAAAGATGCATGTATTGGACTTTTTTAACCGGGTTTAGATAAAATCAAATTCATAAAGGTTTTACGATTTTTGTGACATCTTTAGCAGGAAATATTCTTGTTCATGTAGCTCACATGATCCATGTATGAATTCAGGTAGGCCCTACCCCATGTCGCATATTCTGTTTCAAAAAACAGTTTTGGTTCCTTAATTGTTTCGCGTATATAATGTGTTATGCTTCCTGAGCAGCCTTTTTTATTTAGACATATAGCAGGTGTTAGAAAAGTCATGAGTCATGATTTTTCATACCACTTTGATCTTCCTATCATCCCCGCATTTATAGCCATTCTTCAAGTAAATGTATTCTTAAAAACAACCTCAGACGAAAATTATATCGAATAATCGAAATTTATTTGGTAACAAAGTTAAAATATTGCAGTCATATTTATCTAACGACCGTTTACACTCGGCTGTAAATTTCAATTCTTTTGTCATTTGCCGGATTTTATGCCCAGTCGAATTCCCATAACGACGCTTGACAGCGGGTAATTCAATGAAAATAATTAAAGGAGCGCATTTTATAGTAGGACATAAAAAAGATTAATGCCCGAACAGCCATTAACGGATACATATATTCTGGCGCGTTTATTATAAAACTTTGCAATTGTGACACCGCCTTAAATCACCTCCATTACCAGCAGACCACCTATAATGACGTCATTAAGAGAACCTTCATCATCATTAATAACAGTAACGATCTTGTACTTAACGTGGGTTTTACGCTCTCAAGTTTACAAAGTTAATGCCACAAACTCCAAAAAATAATTTGACAAAATCGGTTTTGTAAATAAATACAAAAAACAAGCTGTTTCACTCATATAAAAAATTTGTTTCGG
>JAYMFW010064325.1:0-10837 GCA_036785005.1 Tubulanus punctatus | reverse complement strand
CCAACTAAATTCATCGACAACAATTTATTTCGTTCGTTTCCAAGAACGACTTAAATAGCACAATCGCACTTTAATTGCTATTCTTTGCGATCGTAAACGATCGTAACGATCGTATGAAAACATGCAATTGACAACTGAATTCATCAACAATTTATTTCGTTCGTTTCCAAGAACGACTTAAATAGCACAATCGCACTTCAATAGCTATTCTTTGCGATCGCAAACGATCGTAACGATCGTATGAAAACATGCAATTGACAATTAAATTCATCAACAATTTATTTCGTTCGTTTCCAAGAACGACTTAAATAGCACAATCGCACTATAAGTGCTATTCTTTGCGATCGTAACGATCGTATGAACACCTCCAATTTAAAGACATGATCTTTAGAATAGCACAATCGGACATAGAATAGCATTTTTTGCTATTGTGCTATTCAGAAATACCGCACCATTATGTAATCGAGACACCTTCACGAGAACAATTTTATGAACCGAATTCAATAAATCGGTTCAGTTACGAAACTGATTTTATTGCTCGGGAAGAGATTTAGTGGACTAAATCTTAAACATGTCTGAAACTTTACCATATTGAAGTCGAATGGTCGCATTTACTAAAATCGAATAGATTTAGTAAAACCTATGCAACTTCCTGTCTTGAATTTGATTCAGTCACGAATAAATCGATTCAGTTTCGTAAAACACCTTAATTTTTCCGCGCGGTTTTTGCAGTCTGTGCGTTCAGTCCAAACACTTGTGTATAGGAGACAAAAACATCACCGTGTCATGTATAACTTGGATGAGCCAAAAACCAAAGAACAACTTAAAGTCTCTTAATTCCAGAACAACAATAATTCATCAACTTTATTCACTCCATCTACAACAGCTTTACTACATTATTTTATACTTCCACAGGCTTGCAGGGTGATACCAAAACTCAAAGGAAATTACAACAGGATAACAATATTTCATCAACTTTATTCACTCCTATCTAAAACAGCTTTACAATATTATTCTATACTTTCACAGGCGTGCAGGGTGAAACCAAAACTCAGAAAAATTTATTGTGTCTCTTAATTAAACATGAACAATATTTCATCAACTTTATTCACTTCTTTCTACAACAGCTTTACTACATTATTTACATATTGTACTACCATAGGCTTAGTCGATACGAAAACTCAGAGAAATCTAATGCAAGAAAAATATTTCATTAACTTTATTTAGACATTTTAACACAATTCATCACTAAAATACATATTCAGGTCCGGTTCATCAATTTCCAGACGTAATCACTCAAACAAATCACAATGCTGATGTAGAACACAGAGAACAAAATATTATATTTACTCTTTAATTACCAGAAGAACTATACATCTGAATCCTAAACAATAAATCTGACAAGTGAAACTCATATTTCGTTCATCAAATGTACTATATCAGTCATGTCGATAGTCATTCAAGTTTACACAACAGAACTTTATATTATACATAAAGAATATATATCATTTATCAGCAAATATATGTTATTGAAACGACAACTTTATATTGAATATTCTACACAATGATAATTAAGATAATTCGGCTCTAATGTGTTTCAGTTTGGTACTGTAAAAAGCAAACTCAAAGGAAATCATAACGTCGCTTGATTACACAAGAACGACATTTTCACAACTTTTTTTATCATATGACACTTTTACCACAATTCATCACTAAAATGCAGATTCGGGTTCATTAATCAATAGTCTTAATCACAGTACAGATGTACAACACGGAGAACAAGATATTCTTTTTACACTTTGATTACCAGAAGTAAACAAATAAACAATGTAATCTTATGACACTTTTACCACAATTCATCACTAAAATGCAGATTCGGGTTCATTAATTAATAGTCTTAATCACAGTACAGATGTACAACACGGAGAACAAGGTATTCTATTTACACTTTAATTACTAGAAGTAAACAAATAAACAATGTAATCTAACAGTCATATCTATAGTAATTCTAGTTTACACCAAAAAAAAAACTATTTAAATCATATTAAATAGATTATATATGATTTTCAGCAAGTATTTGTTATTAAAACGAAAACTTTAAATATTGATTAAGATAAAACGGAAAGAATGTATTTTAGTTTGGTTCTGTGTGAATTCGAGTGCAGGTTGACTGATCTTCAGCGACGACGTTTCTATCTGTGTTAACTATTACTAAAAGATTTCCTACGTTAGGGGGAGGAAAATAAAGCAAAGAATCTTCGCCACGAGGATATTTAGCTAAAAACACCAATTTAAATTGATTTAAAAAAACAAAATATCTAAATTCAGTGTAAAATTGCAAATAAGGTCAATTAATTATCAACGACGTCACTGGAATTTAAATCATTTTCGTCAGTTTCTGTTCACCATTTTTATTCGTGTCGGTGGTTGTCGAGTCATCAGTCAAAGTGTCATCAGTCGACGACAAAACTCGTTTAGTTTGGACAGAGAGTTTTACTGTTTACAAATTTCCTTTTTGGCAAAATGCGTTATATTCGTGTCATTGATGATGATCTAGACCCAAATCCTAAATTCAAAATCATCCACCTTGACGTTTGTGTACAAAAGTAAAAATCGTTCCCCTTTCAGATTAGGAAAAGTTGGAACACTGCCAGGCCTTTCTTCAGGGATACTGCGCGGCTCTCCTTCAGATTTAAATTGAACACCGTTGACTCTGAGGATTTCATCTTCACTTGAGTATCTAACTATGATCCATTGTGTGCCGTTACGAAGTTGTTCATCGAGGGATTTATAGTGCAACCTTGTCGTGTATGACTTCATAAAATATGAATAACGACTACTTAACGTTGCGATCGAAAGATACTTATTAATTCCTCCTTTTGTTACCCGCTCCATAAGCCCGGCACTCCATCCGCTTTCTTTAAAACGGATCGAAAATGAAACGTAGAAACCTTTTACTTTAACTGCATCTCCTCCGATGATTCCAAAGAATAGAAATACCTGCCCTCCTCTCCTCACATCAATGGTTTTACTGCCATTTACTCCAACCGCTTCCTTCAGTGTGCCGTACGAAGCGGTCATATTATCTCCGATACCGTAAACAATTTTTCGTTTAAAATCGACGTTTTCAAAATCAAAGAAATATCGGAAATTTAGAGCCTTCTTCTGGAAATCAGCATCTGTGAAATAGATACAGATATTGAAAATACCTCATGTATCAAGCGGTTTAAAGTAAATGTCATATCCTATAGACATCTTATATTGAATATAGTTTGTTATATTTTGTTTAAATCTCCGTAATAGTTTCAGAAGACAAGGAATATAGTTTTAACTAGTAGAGAATAAATAACCTGGAATGATTCTAAGCCTAAGCTATAAATCAAATCATTTATGGTTTAATCATGGGCAGATCAAGAGGGGTCTAAATGGCCCGGGCCCTCCTATTATTGCTTAGCTCGTCATTATCAGGAGTGCTGACATCCAATCTCAGACAATCTGAATTACTTGTCTCATGGGGGTGGGACTCCATATGGGCTTCGTGCCTTCATCATATACCGGCATTGTACACGGGCTTATCATTCTAAGTAACCCCCCCCCCCCATATACGAAATCTACCCCTGTTAATGGTATGGTCACATTTGGCATTAAGTCGCCGACTACTGAAATCGTTCGATTATAGACTATATACAGAAGAGCATATATAGAACCACCTCTAATAAATGTAAATCTTCCCCAAATCCCAATTGCATATTTCTTCAGAAACGAAATTCGATAGATCATAATCACTCTAGGTGCTAGACAAAGACATGAAATGTATTCGTATTATACAAGTATCTATAGGAATTAAGTAATTATCGACGACATTATTCAGTATTAAATAAGGAGTCCGTGCCAGCATCTATCTCACCAGATGGCGCTATTGAGAGTCGGGCAGATTTCCATTGAATTCGTGAAGAGTACTACAGATAAAATATTTTTGTCTAATAAAAGCCTTACTTAATGTCAAAGAGTGCTTAAAAACTGTTATTAAACTGTTAATTGGAATACTGTCCAGATTTTGGTACTTACACTAATGAAATGGTTACAATCGTAGGTGTTTTCAAAAATGGAACAGAAACTGTTGATCACAGGTGCCTAACTTTGATTTTAGCATAAAAATTTAAAATTTCATAATGTTTTTCTCATAGCATATAACTGGTAGCTTGCTCCATTTAGAAATCATAGCAAAAATCAGCGACTGGCAATAGATTTTCATAGAGAATCATGTCCCAGTTAACAGCAGCGCCATCTGCATTACTCGATTGCCACTGATGCATTGCAGTCTCCTCATTGGTATAAGAGATGCCACAATATGTAAAATGTAGTACGATTATTGGCACATGACAAAATGCATTTGATTTGAACAATTAAACAAAACTCATCGACAAACCTTTGAACTAAATCGATTCAGCAACATTAGGTAGAACCTGATCACCCCCTTCAGAAATAGTTTTTCCCTACCTCATCATGAACTTGTATTGGATTACATATTAATAATTACGATAGTCCATCTACAACGAATTTAGACTAGTATCTATATGAAACTAGAAACTATTTGCGGACATAACTACTTTGAAACTCCATTGAAATCAAATCATTGCGGATTATTACAAAAGCTTATGGGTGATAAAAGAGCATGGTAGGTGAGAACAATGGAGAAAACCCTCATTCGTCTGCAGAAAGTTCCCAGCTACCACTCGTGGTAGATACTATATCAAGCACCATTTAAATAATCTATGATACATTTAGATACTTAAATATTTCTTTGATAAATTGAAAATATTCTCACCTGGTTGTTGAACTCGTTCCAAATTCTGAAATTAAAACAGAACTTTATAAACTGATATATTCAACATTATTTTCACCGCAGGGCTGATTTTTGAATATTCGATTATCAAAATATAACAACTTTAACTATACAATATAAATTTATGCAAATATAGATATCACTGTTAGTTTATCAACGTGCTGTCTCATGCTAGCATCTGTTGAACACTAGATATTAGGTAAAAGCATCATGTCGAAATAGTGTCGTATTTTGCAGTCAATTTTGCACGACTGATTGGATTTCTGAGCAAGGTAAATATGTTTTTAAATATGTTCTGATTCAAATTTCAAATATCAGGAATCGATACAAAACTATGTTTTTTTTTAATTCTGAAATTTGTAAATGAGAATTATGCATGTTATATTTCACTCAAAGATCTACAAAAATGTAAACGCCTGATTCAAATTTCAAATGTCAGGAATCGATACAAAAAGCTGACAAAAATTCAACCGACGTGAGTGTTCTAGAGTTTAATCTATTTACCGAAAACTATAATATATAGTTGAAATAGTGAATATCAGATATTGATAATTTCTTAAGTTGCCAATTTATGATTTTATAAAATCTAGTGAAAAAATAAGCCAAATATAGCTGCAAAGCAGCGATAACTAATTTCTGCCGCCATGTAAAGGACTGGTAACGGGTCACCATTGGGTCTGGGTAGGCATACTAGTAACCATGTGGCCGTATAAAAATAATGAAGATTGTAAAAAGAAATTATAAGATATAGCTGCAAAGCAGCGATAACGAGTTTTTGCCGCTATGCATGTAAAGATAACGGGTCAAAATTATAATCCGGGTAGGCATACTGGAAACCATGTGGTCATATAAAAGTAATGAAAATTTAAATTCTAAATAACGTGTCCCTACCCAATTTCGATTCCAGGCCCACAGTACAATTATGCAATGCATTACCTCTGTCCTACGGGGGTCTTGGTGAGATAGTTGAGATAAACTTGGAATTTTGAATACCGGTACGCAAGACAGAATATATTCACTAGTGCACGTAATCCCTGTATTTTGTATTTTGTCGCCGGGTATAATGTCAATCTTTAATAACGGGGTTCTCTCACCCTGTCCATGTCCATGTATTGGTACCAGTAACACGATCAAAATCCTCCGGTGATATCAGATAGGTCATAATAAAGTAAGCTACTGTGATTCAAACTGTGTCGGCTCTAACAGATATCGCCAAACGTCTAACGCATATATTCAACAAGTCTAACTGTACTGGGAAGGCACCAGATTTGCTTAAAATAGCCAAGGTGGTACAATTGCAAAAACGAGTAATTACAGACCCATATCAATTCTGCCATTTATTTCCAAAATTATTGAAACCCTTACCAATTAACGACTCCTAGCATTCATTGACAAACATACAATCACATATATTTCACCGTATTGATTCAGAAAAAAGGTCAGTCAACAGAGCACGTGATTTTGCATCTCACCGAAAACATGACCAAACTATTAGACCAGGGGCAAGAACCATAGGCATTTTCTTACACTTCCGTAAAGCTTTTGATCATCAGATTCTTCTCAGTTAACTAGAATCGGGTTTTCGTGAATTTGCCAAAAAATGTTTCGAAACTACCTAACAAATAGAAAACAACTTACATGGTATAAAGTGAGCAATTCTCCATCACTTGGTATACATTGCGGGGTACCCCAAGGTCTCTTTTAGGCCCGACACTATTTTTACTATACATCAATGACATAACAAGATCGTCAGAGTTGTTTAAATTAAATTAATTTTATTTGGAGATGATACTAATGTCTTGTACAATGATCTCAACATGATAAGACTTATAATTACGGTGAACAAAGAGTTTGATAAACTGTTAATATGGCTGAAGGTAAAAAAAATCAATTTGACCAAAAAAAAACTTCATTGTCTTCAGCAACACCCAAATTGATCCCAACATAAAAAATCAAAGATTTAGAAGAGGTACAATCTACCAAATTTCTAGGAGTTGTGATTGACAAAAAAAACTAGACTGGTCATCTCATATTAGCAGAATCTGTAAAAAGGTAGCGTGGGGTGTGGGAATTTCGAAAAAAAAGTCAAATATACTCCCTATGAACACATTCCTCCTCTTACCACAGCCTAATAATGTCAGACATAATGTATTGTATTACAGCTTGGTGATCAACATACAAACCCTAACTAATCCCCTTGATGCTGCTTCAAAAAAAAGCAATTCGAATGGTTCATGCCCAATACCTATCCCACACAGCAACCATATACCATCAATCACGAGAACCAAATCTTCTTCACCTACACCAGCTACAGGTAGCCATCTTGATGCACAGATACACCGAAGACTCCCTTCCAAAAGTACTCACAAATGAACTAAATATAAAAACATCTGACCACCGACATGATACTCGTTCTTTAGGTAACTTAGTTGTTTCACAACATAGAACAAACCTTCGCGCATTGGCACTTGGGGTACTTGGCCCCAAGTTTTGGCAATATCCAGTATCAATTAAAACCCAAAATCGTGAGCATACCTTCTAAAGAAAGTATGAGGTACATTTATTGAAAGATTGACTTCGATGGATCCAATTTTCATTGTGATTTTCATCTTCATCCATCTTATCTTCAATTCAATCGATATTCGTACGTAGATTTAGTTCATTCGTTTAACCTAACAGCCACATGTTAAGGTGGTCTGGTCTGGCAATTTATCAGATCACCTACACCGATATTAGTGTAAAAATGTCGACTTAAAATTGTTATGTTAAGGTGTAAATAAACAAATTCATCATATTTCAGGGGTTGATAAGACTTTTAAAGATTTTCTATCATTTTTCTTGAAGTAAACTTTTTTGAATAAGTGAAATGTAGGCCTCAAACACACGGTAAATATATTATGTCATATAACTCCCTGATTGTTTCTACGCTAGATATTAAAATAGCGGCACATTTTCACATCACTACTGCTTCTAATTGTTTCTATTTACACAGTTTCCGTCTACATTATTCGAAAGTTAATTTTCCACAGTATTGAAATATGAAAACAAAGACCGACAAAACTATATCTAAGAACACACACGAAAGAATTGTTCAAGAAAATTTTAAAAAAAAAAGATGCCCAATAATGGGATTCCGCGGTACCCTGACAAAATGGCGGATAGAAACTGTAAACTGTCTCACTGAATTACAGAACATGCCTTTATACCAATAAAATTATTATTATTCAGAACTTACCTGATAGTACTTCAGTTCGCCGTTGTGAGCGCTGCATGCATGGTCTAGTGTGACGTCATACAGGTTACACTGTTTAGTAGTTTTACTGAATGAGTACACCGAACATTGTTTATCATTCGTACAACCAGTTCCACATTCGATGACACTGCGAACATTTCTTGTTTTGATCAAACTTTTCTGTGACCAGTTGCTTGCATCGAACTTGCTCTGTTTGCCGTCTGCGGAACATTTTGGCAGTCGAGTAAACTTCTGATACTCAGTCTGAGCAAAACCCAGATCAGCGAGCAAAATACAGCAAACTAAAAGTATCGCAACGCAATGCATTTTTACCAACTAAGTTTTCGGTCGGCAGGTCTTTGCCTCATATTTATGTGTGATAATTTCATAAGTGCGTGTCAAAGTAATTGGTTGTAATCAAGCCTTCTTCTCGTAGCTTATTGGTCATGCCATTCACTAATTATAATAATATTTAGAATGCTTTGATGCAGTTATTGTTCTTTAATTTTCGCTTAGTTGAATGTTTGATATGAATTTACCCACATGATACAAAAATACATCTAATTAACTGTTGTATGTGGCTTAGATTAACAAACCTAAAATAGCTCTTCTCTTTTCTAATATCATTGAATTTTTATTAATTACTCCTTACAGCTTCAGGTGAAATCCGACAATTCATTTCAAGGTTATTGCGAAAAAAAAACAATCTGCGTCTAATGAAACAGTTCACATCTAAGGCGTGATACTTTAAGAATGATAGTTTAAGATATCATTCTATTAGTCAGTCATTCTCGACATTTGGCTCCGAATTCTTGTTGTCCTAGTTCCGCATCCTTGTGCGGGGTCTGGGGTCCCCTTCAACATATTTGAAAATCTAATACATTGTGAGGTATGTTGATACATTTACTAGAATAGATTTTCCCACAGCAATCTATGATTCTTTTAATGACAGGATGTGCTGAATTTTACAGCCCTGAAATAAACAGACCTGGAGGAAGACAGGACAGGAAATGGTAAAAAATGGTAGAACTGGATTTATGTCGAAATTTACAACCTCGAAATTTATAGACTGGACATTGACCGGACATAAGTTGATAAAATCTTGGAGTAATATACCGTAGGTGGGGAGACAACGTAACGCATTTGATAGCCGCGAGTCTTGTTACGCTGGCAACTCGCCAGCGGCCACTGGATTCGCTAGAACTCGAAAACTACGCTGCGTACTCGGAACTCACTTTTAAAACGATGCATGCACACTCTGTATCACAATGGGTGGGCCCTTGAAACGTGCATTTTGGTAAAAAAAAAATTGAAAATCTGCCGATATTTAAAGATTTCACGCCAAAATCAGACATTTTGTAATTTAAAAATTGCTTTAAAAAATATGAGTAAATTTTCTCCCCAGATAATTCCAGATTATGTGCGATATATGTTCTAAACAAAAAAAATCTTCTCTAAGAAAATGTAAGTGCCATTTGTGGAAACAAGTGGCAACATACTGATAAATGTTTATAAAAAATGGTAAATTCTGCATTTTCGTTGCCATTTTTATCTGTTCGGGTACATGACGCTATACGCGGTGTACCACGTCACTTTACGCGGATATTAACGAGTGTACACGGAAACACCCGATTGCGCGATACAATAGGCCAGCTGTTTAACGAAACCAAATGAACTCTGACTGACAGCGGCTATCATCGTATAGCACAAAACAGGGGATAAGTGAATAACTATTTGCTTATCAACATTTTTGCGACGATGAATGAAAGGCATCTCCCGCGTATCACTCCCCACTAGTTATCCAGCTAGTGGCGCCACACGTGAGCATTATTCGTTACCAACCAATCGGAGCAGAGCTCTTTTCACTTCCGCATCTGGAGCATAAAGGTTTCAATTTTAGTTTTACATCGTCGTATTTATTTTTATAATATAATTATCTCTTAACGTTTAATACATTTATTGTAATTCAATAACATTTTGCAGGTCGAAAACAGCTGGGGCGTTTTTGACATTTTTGCAAGATTTAAACATTTAGCGTTATTATGTAACTTACGTTTTGACACTTTAGCAAGCGTTATTTTAGAACGGTGATTCGCACAGAAAATCGCGTGGTTAGTTCGCGTTCGCTTTCGCGTGCAGCAAAAAAGGGCCTTTAACTTGGTATCCTATATATATGACAGGTGACAGAAACCAAGGTGTGGACTTTTTACATTTTTATTGTAGGATTATATATATATAATCGTCTCAACACGGATATAGTGTTTACTGAATGGTTAAAATTAAAATGTCTTTTAATTACACAAGAACAATATTTCATCAACTTCATCTATCAAACGAAATTTTGCCACAATTCATCACTATATAATGCAGATTTGGGTTCATTAACTACTAGACTTAATCACTCAAACAAATCACAATGCAGATGTATATCACACGGAGAACAAAATATTATATATACTCCAACTATAACAATACATCTTAGTCCTAGACATTTAACTTACTCATCTATATTTGACGAAGTGAACCTTATATGCATTCATTCATTCATTCATTCATTCATTCATTCATTCATTCATTCATTCATCAATGTAATCTAACTGAGTCATATCGATGGTCATTCTAGTCTACAAACTGAACTTTATATTAAATTATACAGGATATATATATATGATTTATCAACACATAATTGTTATAAAACGACAACTTTAAGTTGAATATTCCACACAATGATAACTAAGATAACTTGGATCGAATGCATT
>JAYMFW010064214.1:0-10842 GCA_036785005.1 Tubulanus punctatus | reverse complement strand
CATATAACGTATATCGCCTATATCGTATGATTTTTTTTGGTCCCGACTTATACGATATAGGCGAAGTTGACTGTATTAAACGTTTGAAAGACTAACTAACTTTCTTCTTCGTTGTTTCGTCTGCTAACCGCACTAGCGGCGCAATAATCGAGAGTCAAAATCAACGCCAAGGCGGCCATCAGCAAAACAGCAGTTTTGGGAATCTAGAAATATATCATTGCACATGTAAAATGCATTCTGATAATTAGGTACCTAGGATGCGTAATTCCAAAATACTCAACTGACTAAGCGCACAGCCAGCTGGCTGCTCATTGACTTATTGAAAATATAGAATTGGGGAGAAATTGAATTGAATTTATTTTAACCTCAAAGTTGGAAAATGTAAAAAACCATGGTGTTCGACTAGCTCACCACCTGATGGATGTTGAGGATTCAATTCAATTCAAATTTTTCATTGATAACTTCTACTGTAAAAATAATTTCATTACTTGTTTTTATGTCACCAATGAATGTAAAAAAGTTCATGAGCTTATTTTTCCAACACTGTTTTCAAAATATGAAATTCTGCTTATTGGGTAATCTTTTCCATCATCACCAACGAAAACCATTCCTTAATCCAAATTATGAAATATATATTGGCAATTCCCAACTAGAAAGAGTTACTGAAATAGATTTCCTCGGCCTCACTATTCACGAAAATCTTAACTGGGCACCGCACATAGATAAAATACACCAAAAAATTTCACGCATCATAGTTATTCTTAACAAATCTTATGTCGAGTTATTATCTCGACATCAAACGTTTTCTTTCTTAATTTGAAATTTTTTTTTCTACGCCGTCCTGGAGACATCATTTACGACTTATAAAAATATTATTTTATGTCGAGTTTTTATCTTTTTTGGACGTTTTCCTTTTTATAGTTAACTTAAGTAAGGCTAGTAGATTTATTTTCTTAGATCGTATACCATGGAAATGTGGAAATTTTCGCATTAGAATCAACAATATGCCTATTTTACATCATGTGATCTTCCCTGTGATGTTCTCATAAGATTTGATGAATTTGCCGATGACGGACTCAAAGTTAAAGTTGAATATTGCCTCAAATGACGAGGATGATTTTATTCGTATTTTTGCTTAAAACAGGTTGCTAATTTATCCAAGTCGTCTCTGAGATGCATCATGTTATATACTAAGCATAGCAGCAATGACAAAACCGCCAACAGACTATGCAGCAACCACCTAAAAATCAAAGGAAAAAACTAATTTAGGTTTTCATTTGTCACTATGAAAGAAGAAGAAAAACAAAATAATATCTACCGCGTTCAAATCTGTATCCCCGCTTCTGAAGTCCGCCCTTCTCCATATCGTTCAAGTCATTCACTGTAAGAGTAAATCTCAACTTGAAATATATATATCAGAAAATTTGAAACGAGTATTAAACGTTTGAAAGACTAACTAACTTTCTTCTTCGTTGTTTCGTCTGCTAACCGCACTAGCGGCGCAATAATCGAGAGTCAAAATCAAAGCCAAGGCGGCCATCAGCAAAACAGCAGTTTTGGGAATCTAGAAATATATCATTGCACATGTAAAATGCATACTGATAATTAGGTACCTAGGATGCGTAATTCCAAAATACTCAACTGACGCACTAGATTACCGTTAAGAAGACAAATAATGAATCATTCAGATAATATAATTAAAACATATATCCGTTATTAATAAATCACAGTTTGTATAATCATATCGATTATTCTTATGCATACTCCTCAACTCAATAAAATCATTATTTTCCGTTCAACAATAAACTCACCCTAACCCCTATAATCATTTAATTGAATCCTACTAGCTTAGTTTTGATAATAATTTATATAAATATAGCTGCAAAGCAGCGATAAATGTTTCTGCTGAAATGTAAAGGTTCAAAATTGTAATCCGGTTAGGGATACTGGTAACCATGTGGCCACATAAAAGTAATGAAAATATACCATATGAAAGAAACTGTTATATGCATTGAATTTTAGTTGAATGAAATTAAAAGTATATTATACCTAAGAAAATGAAACTTTATATGTTTTATGTTTTTATATGCCCTTTCAGAAAAAATTAACGTTAAAATGTGCCCTTAATAAATAAAATCTACGTTATGCCCTTTCAAAATAATTTTTCGTAACAATGTGCCCTTTTTAAAATGATTCTACGCTGAAAATAGAAAACTGAAAAACCATCAGTGTCAGAAATATACGAGGTTTCTGGACATTTAGACCCTACTGTGGCCCTTACGGCTGCGATTATCAACAAACCGTTAATTTCATCGATGGGTATCAATATGATTTAGGTATATGGGAAGTTTCAAGTAAATCCGTTAAGAAATAAAGGAGGACTATGACTTTTGGAGGTTTTCTGTTTGAAAACACGCCAAAAACGACGTTTTTGGACATTTCAGACCTCTCTGTAGCCCAAACGGCTGCGAATATAAAAAACTCCTTAGCTATGACGATGCGTATTGATATGATTTAGGTATGTGCGAAGTTTCAAGTAAATTCGTTAAGAAATGAAGGAGGACTATGACTTTTTGAGGTTTTTCTGTTTGAAAGCCCGTTGAATAATAAACACGACAATAATAATAGAGTTTCTGCCGAAAAGCATTCAAAAAGTATTCGGACATACCTGACATCAAGTCTAACTGAAGCTTAAGGAATCCAAATTTCCTCCTTCTGGTTTCGAGGTTCTGAGTCTTTCCGGTTCCGAGGTCCCGAGTCCTATTGGTGAGCTCGGGGTCTATTTATATTGCTCAAACATTTTGTGGAATGCCAAATTCCCAAAACTGGCGAGGTGGGTTCACTTCAGCTAGACTTGAGAGCAGCAATACCCTAGGTTTGCTCTAGATAACATTTTAAAGAGATCTAGATATCAGATCTCATAATAGTGAATTAAGTTTTTTTCTCATAACTTAGAACATACAATATATAAACTCAGTTATAATCAATTTGATAGTTATACTTCTTCAGTCCATTAATAATTTTGATAATATGGATATTTAAAAGTTGCGACGCTGAGCTATGTGGGGGACGTACCTGGGAGGTTGATGCCAACTTTGTTGTTAAAAAATGATTAATTGGAAAACTAAGATGGTCAAGACTGACAATGGTGGAACAAATTACTTATAAAGTCGTTGTAATAAACCTTGCTTTTGAGGTATTTCCCGCCTGCATTACGTCAATCAGAACAAATCTTTGTCTTCAAAGTTCAGGCTTAGGCGTTGCTCAAAATAAGTTAGTCCTCCCGAGAAAATCTACAGCTGCCATTATTTGGGGTGTTGTAGTACGACAAAGTACTATGGTGAATTCAGCTTGATTAATTCGGCATGCCTCATAAGCTAAGTGTGGCTGGACATCATATTTCAATCTTTATATTGTGATATGTAACATAGATAGAAAAAATTCTATCTATCAATAAATAATTAGAATTTTGTATCATTTTGAAGTTTAGGGATTTAAGAAATTTCTAAACCGCATGAAATATACTAGAAAGCGAAACCCAATTAAAAAGTAAATTCTAAACGTAATTCTAGTTATATCAGATCAAAATGCAACTGTCCAACATCTCCAGTACCCTGTCATAGCATATTCATTAGAAGTTTTTGGGCAGTTAAGAGATATTTTCATATCTAGACACACAAATAGATCATAAAAGCTAAGTTGCTTACCATTTTCATTCGTCGATCGGATACGAAGCCAAGCTGAAGATAGTGATGTAGATATTACGTATCACGTATCTATATATATGCACAACGGTAATCTGCAATAAAGACTTTGATTATTGGATTGAAGAAAACAAAAACTGGACCGACACGTGTGTTGATTAAATGAGACGTTTTTTTTCCAATATTTGCAATTTATTTGAAAATATCATTTGTGCCAACACGTTTGTGTCGATAGAATGAGATTATGAGATCGTCCCAGCTGATGAAATACATTGTCGGAACAATGAATATATATTAAATTTCGTTTTCCAATATTTGCCATTTATTTGAAAATATTATTAACGATTAAGTGATTTTGCGATTAAGCGATTATGTAATCGTTGCATATTGTGTTTTGTCTAGACACGTGTCTACGTGTGTCTTAACTGTACTCACTGTACGCACTGTTTACTTTGGCTGTGATTTCCATGTACAGCATCTAAAGAACTGACCAATCAGCACTTTTGTTACGAAATAATCTTACAGCCAATCGGAGGCATCAAGCATTTTGAAATAATCATTAAGCCAATTAGCGCAAACGATGAATCAGCGACCCACGTGACGTCTATTCTAACGAAGAAAATCGCACAAATATAGTGGAGAAATGAAACCACTGCAGGCGGAGTGTATACTCACACGACTAGAATATAAACGATTATTTCCTCTATTTTATTACTGAAAGATCGTTGTAGTGTCCACTCTAGATCCCTTTATAGTACGGTAATTGATACATTTTGAAATTAAGTTTGAATCGGTGCTCTTAGCTTTGATTTTATCTTTGTTTTTTTCAAAGTTATTTTTAAAGAATTATTCTTAGTAATGCTAAAACACGTGCTGTTTGTATTTTGGTTCAATCAGTTTCATTCATCCACCTTTTTGAAATCAACACGATAGATAAACCTACTTCTCTATACAATACGTTAAAATCTTTTATTTGGACGTAAATAAAATAGACCAACTCAGATGGCTGCAAGGACATTCGTCCGACGTCGACGACACAAAATTCGCGCGTAGGTGTAACCACATGTCATGCTCGTGATTTGCTCAAACAATACATTTCCAACTATTTACAACAAAAGCTAACAAATGATTAAGTAATATCTAGCTTATTTGATACGTTATTAATCTCTAGCTTATTTGTTACGTTATTTTGTTACACGTTATTTTGAGCATATGATCCTAGACAGCTGTTTTCTCAAATATTAAGCGAGCACCTGATGATTATCGAATGGCTTACTGGTACATCACTTGACAGATACAATATGAGTTTGTCTTTTTGTATGTAATTATCATGTATGTAATTTATATCTGCATGTATATGCCTTCATACAACTTGAAGACGTTTTTGAAGTCTCAAACTGTATATTAAGATATAGCTGTAGAGCAGCGATAAAGAGTAATGAAGTACCGTTGAACTGATCAGGGAGCTCTGTAGCCCTTTAAGTAATGCGTTTGGTGCATGTCCTAAAGATGATGTATCGATTAAGAACTGCAACAAAAAGTAAACATTTATTGGTTTTTTTCTGGAATACGAACAAATACGGATAAATGTAACTGCAAAGCAGCGATAAAGAGTTTTCAGCGTCAACGTGTACATGTGGCCGAGTGGTCTAAGGCGTGGTAACACCTTAGCTGCTAGGACGTCCGTACTTGGGAGATCGCAAGTTCGAGCCTCGTGGTCGGCATAAGTAACGCAGGTTTTCTATCCAGGGTCTGACCTACGACTTTCCTGAGTGAACATGCTATGAGCTATCGGTAGGATAGGTTAGGTGGTGTCACTCGTCGTGAGGTCTTAATTCCATAGGCCATCAGGGCCTACCTGGCTTCCCAGGTGACGAAGCAACGTAAAATCCCTTCCCTTCGGGGCATTATTATTATTATAAACGTCAGCGTCAATGAAGTTCTGTCGGACGTTTGGTCAGATTATCTATCGGTTACAACCCTCGTGCCAGTTTGTAGGTTCAATGATATCTCCTCCGCAGCTCTATTTCATCTATAAACCGACACTCGAGTTGTAACCTCTATCTGTTGCGCCTTCACAAGCTTTGGTCCTGCAATAGTTACACCATACGTAGTTTTTCCTATTGTCAGATCTCTCTTTATTAACAACAGACTTTTTTCCAAGTCGTCCTTAAATTAAATTAAAGTTTCGAATCATGATAGTGTCAATAATCTCTGGCACACATGGTCAACCTATAAAATCAGTTTTGTATGACAGAGTTTTCCTCGTTAACTTTGGTGATCATGCTCGAAATTTGTGATTTTTCTTTGCTATGACATGTGCCACTAAATCGTAAATTTTCCAGTCCGGTAAATAATCATTTTGAAAAAAGGGCATGGAAGTGTCAATGGATAACATACATTCTTCGAAATTCATCTAGAATGAAGAACAAATCATACCAACAATGTTTTTCTATGCTATCAACTTTTATTTCACGTTGCTTGAAATATTAATGATCTAAATTCCAGAATCACAATAGCATATGAAAACGTAGAGGGTTGAATCAAGGTCATTTGATGGCCGCATGAAGGTCGTTTAGCAACATTTCTTGGATTCGGTTTCGATGCCTCTGTGATCAGTAGCCGGGGTACATTGAGAGACGGGGAACAGTATTCTTTGTCGAGGATCTCTCTTACAGAATCTGCTTCGTGATGAGACACAGTCGGCGTTACACGGGGTCCACGGGGTCCAGTCAGACATATTAGCCAATGATCCCACTGAAGATATACGACAACATTTGATTATAGGTAAAGATATCTTTAGTGATATTTCAGAAAATATTTTTGTGTTCTCTCGTGGTCAACTTTGAAAGACTGAAATATCCTGTAATCCTAAAGGGGATGAAAATAATCGAATGATTAAGGAATTACATAGTTTAAAAAACATATCCAAGATTGAAAAGGAAATTATTTACAGTCTACACGAAGAGTTTAATGAGCATGGCATTGTGGGATGTCTATAGGTTTCTAACAGCCATTGAAATCAGAACTGAAAATCACCTACCTGCTGTCAAATCCTTTATCAATTTTTTTCCAAAAATGACAAATATCATTCTGTAACATTGTTTTATCCTTTGGATTCCTTAAACATTGCACTTTCACATTGATATCCTGAGTTTTAATTGAATTATATGAACTTGATTCAGACATCTTATTTTCGTCACATCCAATAAAGGGTCACTTTTAAATGTTGTCAAGGAAACATTCGTTAAGTTTAGAAAAATCGCACTTGTCTACTTAGTAGAGCATGAAGATTGTGACATCTTCAGAATTTTACAGAATTGTTTAAAAGCTGTATAAAAGTTATAGCTCTTTCAGTGCATGACCTTCGTGCTAAAAAAGAAGGGCCATAAAGAGGACAATTTCATAACTTCACCTTATAAAAATAAATGTTTCATGGATGTCCCATTCTAGTTCGATTCTTTAACCTTTTATTTAAGATATTATTCGATAATATTTTGCAAGAATCAACGCAGATATCCCCTAACTTGGGCTGCTAGCTGGTCGGGGAGGTCAAATGAAAAACCTGTCAAGGAGAAATCCAGAAGATTGATTTAAATACCTGTTTTAAGTCAACAAGCATCCTCCAATTAATATTAGCAAGAAATCAAATACCTATTGTAGTCCAAAATAATGAAATTTAGCATTTGATAATCGTTCTTTTTTGCCTATGCCTTATACTATAGAGAGTCATTGAGACTTTGTTTAGCATACTAACTTTCCATAAACAGCTTCTGTACTCTATATCACAACTGTAACAATTCAGGAATATAACCATTTAGGTTCCAGATGTCCGGTTGACCTCAATGCATTTTTGTACAATTCAAGAAAATATCATCCTTAAACCTCAGTCGGCTGCTCTTAGCAAGTGACCTCAATCTCATACGTGATTGGCTGAATCCCACAGTATGTCAGTCACAGTGATGTAGGCAAAGAGAACCACTGATAAGCCACATCCTACATATTAGACTCATCGTGTAGACTGTGAAGCATCCATTGAATAAATAAAAGTACCAATCTGCTGAATATTGTCAGTAAAGGGACATTTGATTATGATTTGGTCAAAATGTTAAGATTTTATGTAATGGAATACTTTTGCGCAGGGCAGATCTTACTACAAGATCTACTTCAATTTCATCTATCAATTTACAACTTACAGTTTTCAGTACATTCATAAAGTCTGTTGATACCGACCAATTCATCAACGCTCAATTCATCTGAAATTGAACACAATTACATGAGTTATTGGTATTCGATTATTCCATATAAATTTCATGTAGCTATGCTCGCAATCATTTCTTTATAGACAAATTATGGTCAAAATGATATGCCGATACTAAAAAGACAAATCACTTATTGAATATGAAAATGCCTGTTCCAACGTCATATATTATCAGAGGCGGATAAGCCTACAGGAATTTTGAAAGGAATGGGTTTACACTAATCTAGGGACACTTTCGAGAAAAAGGGCACAAAAAGTAAAGGGTACATTTATCGGTGAATTTTCAAAAGGGCACATGGCCAAAAATGGGTGGGTTCAAATCCCCCAAACCCATTTCTTGTATCCGGCACTGATTATTTAAGATATTTGCGCAAAAACAATAAAGTTATGCACCTTAAAGAAAGACTATCATGACAAACCAACCATGGCATGAATCCATTTATTCAACTAACATTATAACATCCGTGGAAATAATTCCGAATAAAAATCTATATTAAGTCGTCAGGACCACATTTTAGTTCGCAAAATCAATGAGCTGGAGGCCGCCATGATGAGAGTCAAAGTCACGCGAGATTCAGAAAAATCGCGAGATCGTGACGTTTGGTGGCTGGCGCCCAGCCAGAGAGTTCGTACTAAATCATAGAATGTTCAAGTAAAAATGTTTATAGCTAGATAAAACAAGTGTTATATAGGTACACGCTACAGGTTGTCATTGACAACGTATTTTTAGTGTATTATTGAATGCATTATATACAGCCACAAGCCTGGTAATGAAGCATTACGGTGGTTTTTGCGTACGATGTTTCGTTGTTTACAGTTCACGCGAAGAAATCGGCAGCTGCGGTGACGTCACGATCTTACGTCTCGTCGTCTGCTAATGGCAAAGATGGCGCCGCCCATAGAGCCTCGCGAAATCACTTTTTTTCATAGAAATAGTTTGATAAATTAATTGAAATGACAATTTTTGTAATGACAAAATTATGCTTAACATATATAGAGAAAATAATTTTTAATGATAGTCTTCCTTTAATGCAATTTGTAGGATTATTTTGTATTAGAATTATCTGTTGAAAATAGAATTTTGGATGAAAATGGAAATCTAATTCCTCTGTAATTATTTACCTCTTGTAATGTAGTTTCTGGTTAAGTGAATGTACTGGTTATTATCTGGTTTGCTCTGCTCATCCGTGTATCCTGTTAAAAAATTGGAATATACTTTACTCTGTCCGAAAGAGTAAGAAAATTTTATATCTTCAATATAATGCCACAAACGACTACTAGGGACTGCAATATTTCCCAAATTTAGAATACTTGCTGACGGCATAGTGCAGTTGGATAAACAATCATTATATTGTAAATAAAATGTCTGTATGCATCATTGATTTTATAGAATCAATCAACCAACGTAAAGGTACAATGATTTATTCCCCAATTATGGCATTGAAGTGGGAGAAACCCATTGCGTAAATACGTGTCAACCCACTTCGCTAGTTTAAAGTACAATCACAAATTATAACGTCGAAGAGAAATAAAATCTTAAAGTATGTGAGAACAAGATTTTCTCCTTCACGAAACTTGCCTCACTCGTCACAGAAAATCATGTTCTCACCTACCACGAGTTATAGATTCGATATATCAGCAGCAATGTAGAATTCAAACCACCCACTGGATCTAGTTTGAAAAGCATTTATTAATAGGTAAATTTTTTATGGCACAACAAATAAGTTTTCTCTAAAGAAAATTAATTCCTGTTTATATGAAACTGATTTTAGTTTATAGAAGGATTAAATTTCAAATCATTGCAGTTCTATTTATTGTGGGTTGTTTCTAATCACCCACTAGATACTTTGATTCTAAAATAAATTGATAATTGTAGTTTACCAGTGTTTCCGAAATTATTTTGATCGTCTCAATACACATGATGAAACTTACCTAAAGCGTGAGTGACAGCGTGAATAACAATACCTCTGAAATCACACTCAGCACCGAGAGAAACCAACTGAGCCCCGGGATTTGACGATTTACCTACCTGAGTAGCACATCTGAAAAAAATCATCACAACCTTTAGAGGGTCAATTCAGTTCATTTTATTTTCATAAAAAGCACATTTAAATATCATAGTACAGAAAAGGAACAAATGATCAACAAAAATTATAAAAGAGAATCTAGCGGCTACCTGATTGAAACGTCTTTTTAAAATCAGGGTGATTTTAATAGATGTGTGAGGCTCTAAATCATTGCCCTAGATTGACAGAGTGTGCTTATTATATTCATAGATGTTATTGTGATAATCAAACTAAATAAGCTACATCATTTCCATAGTATTTGCATTCAAATGATGTTACAGAGAATGATCAATTTCAGAATCCCAGTTACACTGCCACGACAACTTCGCTAAAAGATGACTCCGGTAATATGTGATACATCGGAGTAAGCTGTTTAACATTAGGAACAATCAGTCATTCATGCCTATTAAGGTTAACGGCTCTCCTTGGTTTAGCGTGGAAAAATGTTTATTCATGAATATATGAAATCTATATTTTAAGAAGACCAAACGTAAACATGACCCCTCTGATCAAGGTAATAACATAGCCGTAGCATCCTATGGGCCAGGGGGCTTGCCCCCAATAATTTGGAAAATTAACCAGTTTCGGAAAATTAAAAGAGATCGTTATGTAGCAAATTCACTAATGATTGAAATTTGTTACCAGCTTTATCCGAGACCTTAATAAACCATGATTTTAATAGATTATGGTAGTTATTTCGGAGCTATTTTCAAAAATCAATGGGTGAGCCCCCCTCCCCCAATAATTTTGAGGGTGCTACGGCCCTGAATAAATCGTGTGTCACTATGCTGTTTACACAACCGTACACAAC
>JAYMFW010064103.1:0-10846 GCA_036785005.1 Tubulanus punctatus | reverse complement strand
ACACCAGCTACTGCGTTATGTTGAACGATATTATCAGGGTTTGCCAACCAGAAGGCGGCCGGTGTAATATCGTCGTTTAATAAACTCGAACTCGGTCTAGTAAATATGATCAGATTATATTGGAGAATGTTCTTTATTTCGACGCCATCTTCCAGGAATATGGCTGAACCCATCACGTTATAAATAACATTACGTTCAATGAGTACATAATCTGTTGCGTGTATAGTTACTGCTCGGTTGAATGTTCTATGGATGGAGCATCCTCGAACGTAAGAGCCGTTACCATTTCTGTTCATGTGGAAATGAATAGGATACCGCCCGAGACGGAATGCTTGTCCCATGTAAGTCAGCTCGACATACTCGATGTGGGCCTCAGCTTTTTTCCCTACAGGTGCGTGAAGCATGATATGTCCTCCGTATTGATCACTGCCTATTTCTTCACCAAATCGTCCCTGGAAACATGTCTGAACGGCAAATGGTCCTAAAATTGATAAAAGTACATTAATAACGAACATATGATGATTAGAGTAAAATGAAAGCTCGATTTCTCAAGGATAACTGTCTACAAATCGTATTAAAGTAGGCCTTTATTTAGTAAGCAGATACGGACAAAATACTCTATAATCTTCATTAAGATGTGGCGTAAATGACTTGAATACCTCAACCACTGCAATATGTAAGATTCATTGAATAAATTATCTCCAGAATACCCAATATACGTGCTAAACCCTAGTGTAAATGAATGTATTTACTAAAAAGTGTCAATGTTCGTGATAATTGTCAGGCATACGTAGCATCCATTTTCAATTACCTAAATACTTTCGCACTTTTAAGGGAGAGAAAAAGCAACCTATCTTTTTAGTAGATTTAGCGAAGATAATATGATATTCACCTGTATCAAATCCGTCTTCACAATCTGGTATAAGATCGTTCCATTGGATGTCATTGCTGCCTCTTATAACGATGTTCCTCGTCAATAATCCGACCTCAGATCTCAACCCAATGTTCTGTCCACAGTGACTTACTTCAATTCCGAGATGATCGTACTTCAGTGGTTCTGTTAGATTTATGGTCGATCCTGATACTGATGCTATAGTACGAACTTCATTTTGACGTTGCGAATGACGGAGCCCACTGGTTGCGATTACAACAACATCGCCTTGCTGCCATGATACAGAATCCTGTACCTGCAAAACGGTATTACCTGCAGTAGCTGTTTCATTGAGTTTTGTCCATGTATGCGCAACATGTTGTCCTGAAATAAAGGCAAAAGGGGGGTTCATCGACTTCTTACAATTCCGCAAATGGCAGAGACGATTGGACTTCCATACATATTGGTAAACTCTTTGTCTTTCCTCTAGTTTGGGGCCCAATCAACATTCTCTTACGCCATGACGATTCCCTATGGTGTCATAAGCTTTTATTAGTTCTAAGAATAGTCAAAGCTTTTGCAGCATTTCATGAGGGGTCAGTTTATAACAAACGTCAAATTTCCATACCATGAAGTTCAATAGAACCATCCCTTACAGCTATCACTTTTGTCCCATAAATCGGTAATTCTGGTTCACGAAGATGTCCATGTAGAGTAATAGTTGCCTGGTGTGTAAATGGTGCTGTTGCAGTACCAACCTATAAGAAAAGTGGTTAATCCTTGATCGGTCGGAATATGTTATACCTTGATCCAGACAGAAATATCAATGCACGATAAACGGTCAATGAGTTTTATTACCTCTAAAATACCACCATTGGTGATGAAAATTATTTCAACATTTAATTCCAAATCCTTTCTGTCAAATACAAGTTTTCCGCCTACAAGAAAAAGTTTTTTGTCAGAAAAAAAACACAATGGAGGCCTACAAATGGTAATATATTGGGCTTTCTACAAATACTCCGTAAATGATCGGTTCGATTCTTACCATCAATAACGACGATTTTAATGATTGGAGTAGAGATATCAAGTAATAATAACTGTCCTTTGCCGACAACGACCATATCACCTTTCTGCGGCAATCGCGTACCATTCCAGGTATATATCGATGACCATACGTCAATGTAATTGAACTTTACAGGCTAGAAAAAAAATGAACAACGTGTAAATCACGAATTAGGTAAAGATGCTCGAAATTCATTATGATTGAATAATTTGTTTGATTTGATTGGAAAACTTTTGTTTCATTTAAGCAGTACAGATTTAAGAGGTACAACAGTTTGATTGATATTCTTACGAATAGAAATGGTGAATTATTTGAAAACCTACTGCTACAGGGTGGTTAGCGTGTCCCTTAGACTTCACATCAACAACAACTTTACCCAATACAGAAGGTTTGTGAGCTACTGTGTTACACTGAATAGCTGTGTTAGTTACAGATGTTACCGTACATCCACTACCATCAATATCAACTCTGATATCTCCTTTTATCGACCTAAAGATAACATAGATGTTTGAATAAACAGAATCAAATCTGGCTGTACATTAAATCATGAATTAAGACGGAAGGGGTAACCATTAAATGCCTCACCTATTAACGGCTTATAGCTAAAATGTCTTATGGAATTAGTTGTCAAACACCAATCACGCAGTAAATATGCAAATATCCGAACATATTCGGTTTACTAATAAGTTTGGACTTCACGGCTGATGGGTTATCCGCTTTAGAATTGACAAAGTAGATTTTAAGATTTATGAATTCCACACACATTGGTTCAGTAGCGGTTTTTTATTTATATATTTCACTGTTCTAGAATTTACAAAAAATGTCTTAGGTCGCTCACCCAAAACCAGCACCAGTGATTGTTAGAAGTGTTCCACCAGCGGTTCCACCTCTTTTTGGAGTGATATCAGTTATTTGTGGTGTCAGTGATGGTTTATAAGTGAATGTTCCGGTAGCTGTGATTACTGATGTTCCACCAGTTACTTTCAATACACAATCGCTATTGGATGTCGCTTTAAAAATGAAGCAATGTAATTAATGTATAGGGGTTTCCGACAAAAAAATTATTCTTAGTGCAGGGCTTGGAAGCAATGACTTTTTGGCACTGATATGTTGTATTTGATCCCATGTTTATTCCTGATTATGAAGGATTTACATTCAATTATTCATACCATTGTTAGGTGGAACTGTACACCTCACTTGAGACGGAGTCACTTGAATAATTTTACAATTATTATCACAAACTGTTACATCCGTGTCACCATCTGTAAATCCACTTCCATTTATAATCATGGTTTGTCCGCCAGCCAAGCTACCTGAATAAAAAATATGGACATATTTTGGTTGAAATGAGATGTCATGAGATAAATACAACGATGTTTCTATTCCACCTTTTAGCATTTCCACAAGTAGAATATAAAACACAAGGAAACAACTTATCATCCAAATATTGAAATAAACGATTAATATAAGTATAGCGTGATAGAAAATCGATTTACAAATTCAATAAAAAATCGATTTGTCCGTTTGAAATACATACCTTCTAACGGGCTAAAGGACGACACAAGTAGATTATATGAAAATGTTGTATTTGTTGTTGCATTTCCTTTCCCTTTGACTGTAATTCTGACGTCATATACACCAGCACTGCTTGCTCCGGCGTAACAAGAAATCTCCACATCACTTACACTTTCTAAATTACACTCCGTATTACCTAGTTCAACAGTTACGTCACCTTTAGTAGATCCAAACCCAGACCCCTTGATAATGACCCTAGTACTGGCAGAACCATCACTAGGATTAATCGACGTTACATTAGGTGTCGAATCTGCAGCGTACGTAAATGTACCTGTAGGGTACGTGACGTCATTTGACGTAACGATTACATCTGCGTCACCGGCTTCACTATTAGCAGGAACTGAACATACTATACGGGTAGTTGTAACCACTTTAACCTGACACTTCTTTGTTTTTACCATAACGGCTGTATTATTCGGAAAGAAACCGAATCCATCTATAATAATATCGAGCCCGCCATTAATACTTCCTTTTTGAGGTGATATACTTGGTTTATCTGGATTTATATTCAACACTGCATTTCCACTGGCATGACCTTCAGGAACTTTATCGAGCAAAAGTGGATAAGAGCCAACAACAAAATTGTCTAATTTGCACTGAATTCTGTTTTCGGATAGTGCCTGAATCTCACACGTTTTTTCATCAATATTTACATAAACTGCTTCTTGTTTATTACCAAACCCGGTTCCATTAATTGTCAATTCAGCTGTCGTTTCGTTAGTAATGTAGTTTACCGTGGTGACTGTAGGTGTCGCTTCTGTTTGATATTCGTATGTGCAGTTGTTTGTTTCTGCGCATATAGCAGAAAATGTAGTTATTACTGAGACTAAACCAGACCCTGAGTTACCGGGTGGTGACACACAGGTTATTGAAGTTGGAGTCACATCGATTAAAGAAGAACACGCGACCCCATGGACCGTTACTTGAGTTAAAGACGACTGGCTCGATAGATGAAGTCCTTCGATGACGATCTTAGTTCCACCAGCAAGAGAACCTTCCTTCGGTAAAATCGATGTCACTATCGGTTTCGGGGCAAATATTGTATCAGTGAATCCCTCGTTCACAAACCCGAAACCGTATCCTGATCTATATATAGAAATCAGATTTCCCAAACTGTAGTACCTGCCAATCTGAAGATCGGATCGTGGTGTCCACTCACAACTGATTGCATGTTCAGATATTTCTTTAATGTTGCATGAATCATTATTGATGTTTACGTTGGCGGCATTAATTTCAGTTCCAAAACCATTGCCAGCTATATCTACAGCGTAAATGCCAGATTCCCTATCAAAGCTGAGTTGAGTGAGTCTAGGTGTGTAACATTCGTCAATATTGTACATGAATGTTTTCGAGGAATTCAATGTCTCTCTCGGAGAACATTCAGATTTTGGTGACGTCACTTGCGAACCATCGTCTGAACTTGTTTGATTATTTTCATCTAAAAAGACATCATTTCGAAATAAAGAATCTTTTTTTCGAAATAAAGAAGTTTTAATTGTTTTATCCCGATAACTTATGCCATACAATAATCATGGACCTTTCATACACTAGGCAAAGACAATTGTCCCACAGGAGTTAGGCCATGTGATGTTTCAATTGAATAGAATCTTGTCTCCGAATGGAATCTGTGATAATAAAAGAGACTTGGCATATTTACCATCATAGATCGGCAAATATTCAGCTTCATAACCTTTAGTTTTGACCGATAGTTTTTCTCCCTTTGATCGACGTTCAACAACATCGACATCGCCAAAAGCTTCTAATTTTCGACCACTATCCATGATACCACTGCTGTAGAAGTACGTTCCAGGTTTTGTGAATTGGTGTTCAAATTCACCTAAAATATATACATCAACCTTACACTTTCTGATCAGCAATCATGTATCAACCTACTCATTTGCCAAATTGAAGCTAAATTCATAAGTTTTAATGCTACCGAAAATTATAGTATTTTGCTGAAATCGACTCGCCACCGAGTGTTATATTAAGTTTTGAAAAACTGAAAATAAAAACGCTAAGATTTAACGGTAATCAAATACCAACCGAACGATGACCGATAACTATGGAAGCCTCCTGGTACTGGAGTGGATGACGAGGAGGACACAATTTGTTTTATTTCGTAGAAGGCATTCACATCCTCTGGAGATATCCATTTCCAGTGTACAGTATCACCAACTGAGATTGTCAGAGACCGTGGATTCCACATGAAACCTCCTCCAATCACGCCTGTTGGCAATATGGTTGAAAATATTGAGAAAACATAGAATCTGTACGGCAATGTAGAGGAATGAGTCTGATAGACATGGGATGAGATGATTACTACGTAATTTGTAGACAGTGTGAATACAGATTCACTTATATCACTTTTTATATTATTTTTCTTATATGGATATTATTATCCGTATCAATATCAGTATTCATTTCACTGTAAAAGAACTTAGCATCGTGCACATGGGCACAATGCCTTACTGTATAGCTTTCAGGCTTGTACTATGTCCTTCATCTATCATTTCAAATTATGATAACTATTATAATTATGTAAAAAGTATTGGATATACCTTGACGTTCACCCATGTTGTCAACATGATGCGTCTTTCTGATAAATTCTATCTGACATTGTAATTCCTTGACTGTACTTGTCTGTACTTTGCATGGAGTTTCACCGACTCTGACGTCGTTATCGCCTGAAATTGGGCTGAAACCTTGGCCACGTATTGTCATCTTTGTGCCACCAAACAATGAACCGATATTAGGATGAACTGATCTGACGATATTCCTGTAGACTATATTTGGCACCCTGTGACCAGAGAAACATTGTCAATTCAAATCTAATATTGGTGAATATGTATGTTTTCCTTTTCATCTACTTGAAGTTGGGTCATATATCATCACATCATGTTGATATGATAATCCAAAGCTATCTATTGTTATGAATTCATCTCTTTAGATTTAATCTTTACAAAAATACAAAAATACTTTGGACATGCTTACACTTTCTAAATGTATAAACGATATATTCATAAATATCTTAACGATATTAACGGTAATTATACAAAGTAGGAATCACCTCGAAGCCGCATATTCATCATCACCAATTCTAAAGAGAATAGCATATGACCCAGGAGGATTTGTTGGTGGTAAAATTCCCTCAGCGTAAGTTCCATCGTAGTTTTCAACTTCAGCGTAATACTCTCCAACTTTCATTCGTTTATCAGATGGTCCTGTATAACGATCCTTGTGTTTACTCAGTTCTAGCAAAAATCGCCGACCTTAAATACATGAAAATTCAAAGGTAAATTAAAAGGAAAGATTAAACAGAGATTTGACAATGTATTGAAGTTTAGTAAATTCAGTTACCACTTGGATTATAGAAGCATTCTTCCAAAAGTTGAATCGTATTATGGATACAAACTCCCATCCGAATACTTCTCCCAATTGGTAGGTTGGGTTTGAGTACAACCACCTATTCAAATATGTCTTCCAATGAACAAAATCATTTTCAGTAATATAGATATAGATATTTACCTTCTTTGATATCAGTAATGTTCAATTGTTCTATGAAAGCTCTCTGTTCTTTGAATTCAATTTCACCGGTTGAAGTTTTTGAAAGTTGGTGAACCTTGACTTTAATGTGGGTTTTACCAACTGACTGAAGATGAAAATTGAGTAATCTTAGATTGAATCTTTAGTAAAATACTTTGGACATGCATACATTTTCTAAATTTTTTATTTAAGTATTTTGTAGGATTATGGTTTTAACTTACAACTGGACTGCGCAAGCGCAATCCTTGCTGAAAATGGTTCTTAACAGGGGTAAAGAAGTTAGGATACCGTATTTTCTAACGTCATGACGTAGACAGCAGTGTTCAATTTCTAATAAACATTATTATTTGCTTCAGCATTTACAATTTCATAAAGCTCTCATAGTCCAAGCATTGGACAGAAATGTTTTGTCATTGCTATGTAATTACCATTCTTGATGTTGAACATTTGATGACGTCACTAGAGACAGATATGACTGTACAAGCTTTGTCGTTGTCAAATGTAACAGACGCTGGTTCAGTGAACCCATTACCAGTAATAGTCAATATTGTTGAGCCTTTAGGAAGATGTTTAAATTTGAAGAAATTATGCCATTAGAGCAAAAAATACAACGAAAGATGTTGATTATTTAGGAAAATTTAGGGAATATCAAGATATTTTCTGGTGCGAAATCTTTATGGTTTTGCTAAATTCACAAATAAAGGTGAATTGTAGAAATGCTTTTCTTTCATTTATCTTTCTCCAAGTCAATCAGATTATCCATGTGGCTGACAGGAGCCCATCCATGAAGTTCGAAAAATTTCATCACGGTTCGAAGATTCCACATTCCACATTATTTTCAAAAAACAGCAAAGGAGGTTTTTTTTGTGATTTAAAGCAAGTCTGTTAATGTCACCCATACAGCTTCCATCAGTATTATAATTCTTAACGATAAATTCGTTAGTTTCTTTTAATCGACAACTTTAGATAATTTGTAATCCCGTAAATAAATACTATCATGATGATTTAAAAGATAAAATACCTGTTGTGTATGCTGAGGTTGGTACAAAAGACGTTATCGAATGTTCGTATGAAAACTGTATATTTCCGGACGAAAATCCTACCCCGGAGATATGCACTTTAACGGAGTAAGTGCCAGCTACACCTGACCCCAACTGACACGTGATTGAATTCATCTGCGCGTTATTCACTGTACATTCGTAGGATCCAACATTGACTTTCACATTGGACCGGTCAGTAGTGAATTTATCTCCAGTTATTGTCAGTTGTGTACCCTTAGTACCTGTACAAATTATATTGAAGCATATTCATCTGTGAAAGTTACAATCTAACGGATGAATCTGATATATATTTATGTATATCCGATAACCTTCTCTGTTTGATTATTAAAAAATTATGTCCTACTAGTGTACTTCGTTTTTAAAAATGTATATTCTATTTATGGAAAAAAATACAAATATTTGTTCATCGAAAATGCATGCTTGAATATGTACCATTGGTTGTTTTAGATATTGATCAAATATTATTCTATTCATAGCTTGGTAAGGAAGAAAATAAAAATATTTTCATTCATCCTCAAAGCTAGAAATGATGGATCATGACCTACCTTTGTCAGGAGATACCGCTGATATAGATGGTGTAATATCTGCATTCCAAGAAAACGAACAGTCACCAGTACATTTTGTTGGTACTTCATTTATGTAAGCCATTATCTATAACAAAATCTTTAAATATAGCCGCAAAGCAGTGATAAGTAGCGTATGTACATTGACCTTATGATGAATCTATGTATGGCGTTTGAGAAAAATCAGTATATAGGTTATAAATTAGGCAAAATAAACGTTCAATAAAAGGAACATCTAAACAAAGTTTGATCAAAGGATATTTGGGGTCAATTAAAAAAGGACACACCTTAATCCTTCCCATGAAGAATAAGAAAGTCGACTGAAGCGTCATGTGTGGTAGCGATTATTATTCACTAAAATCAGACCCGTAATATTATAGATATAGGTTTAAAGGAGACGTGCTCATCTAAGTAAAAAGAGAATGTGGTCATATATCAATGAGATCTAAAAAAGTCTGAAAGGACTTCTAACCCGCCCATGATAACACATATCGGTGTCTGCTTGGGTGGTATCTCAGTATATCAATATGATTTTGAATAGAATGGGAACTACTCTTTATCTCTGCTTATATCTGCTTATGTGGTTGAAAGAGGGTCAGATATAAATACTTTGGAATAATATCTGTCTGTATATAGGTAATGATCGGTTTAGACCATTTACCTGTGGTTTATCTTCGCGTGTTCGCAGCATCCAACCTGGTATAGGTTTAAGATACATAGATCCGTTAGTAATAGTGTGTACCTTCCCACTAACTGATGGACCTTCTACGTGCTCCATGTTTAACTATAGAATAAAACATAGGAGCATTACGCGGTGATGACCAAACATCGCCTTTCATCAAATTATGGACAAAATTATTTAATGTCGATCAGTTTCACTTGTATGGATCATACAAGTGCATATACGTAAAAGATAACTTTTTTTGTTGACAGTTTTTTGTTGTATATATAATCTTTATATATTCACTAATGGTCACATAATGAGACAAGCAAAAATCCCGTCAGTGTAACAGATAAATGAAGTATGTTTATGGTGATCTTTTCCGTAGACACTGTGCACTTCTTTTTCATTTTCAGATGATATACAGACTAAAATATTGTTTAATTCTTTTTCATTTGAAAATTCATTCCTTTTTCTGACCTCCATTGGTGGTAGATCACCCGGTTGAGTGTAAAAAATGTACGATTGTCGATAACCCGCACAAGTTCCTGATGTTGATATCTCCATGCCTCCTATATTGTTATCAGCAAATATATTTTTCAGGTCAGATGAAGACACATTTACTGGTATATCTAATAAAAAACAAATAACATACATATTGCGTATAGTGTATAAACGATTTTAGTTCAGCTCAAACCAGTTATTGCTGCAGAGGGGTGTAATATATGTGATATGAATAATTTATATAAATTTTAACATCAACAACTAAATTAAAGACTGTTATTTGTTCAGGTTCACAAGGAAGTCAGCATAGTAGGGTGAATTCATTTGATGAGCACTTTGAAGAGTTTAACTTACGACTCAATAGAATGTTTTCCATCGTTGCCTGTCCACCGATTGTTCCTACAGCTAAAAATAAGTATGATAGTTTATGTTAACGACTATGTAAAGCATTGATATTCCAGACGATCCTTGGAAAATAGAGGGTTTTTCAGAAAAACGTTCAATGGCGATATACTATGCAAGGTTTTAACCCTTCCGTGGCACTTTTTTATTTGTTCAACTCGATTTGTTGTTCTAGGAGGGCCAATGTTTCTCATATTATTTAAATTTAATAACAGGGACCTGCAATGAAATGGATTTTTTTAAACGTTCTATGATGCTCGGCTTTTTTTAAATACAATGTGCATGTAATGTTTATTTCACAAAAAAAAAGCTCAATTGGTTTGCTGAGGTATAAAATATATTTACATTACTAGAATAACCAGATATAAATTTTGGAAATAATTCAGGAGATGTATGATACAGTAAATTATGCTCGGTTAATAACCAATAGAGATATATTACAAAAATGGACGTCTTATTTTGTAATATGAAATAGATGAAATCTAAAGAAGACGGACGACAATTTACACAGGGCTGCTTATTGGTTAAAATATAATCCAATCATATCAATTACTGAAAGAGACGACGAGGTGTCTCAACAAATTCTTTCCGAATTATTCCCCA
>JAYMFW010063770.1:0-10860 GCA_036785005.1 Tubulanus punctatus | reverse complement strand
TAGGTGGTCTGATTTTCCGTTGAAGTGGCTTGACTATCAGTACTCGATGCGGGTACTTGACGACTGTGGTTTTCCTCAGAGACCGATGCGGTTTCCGACAGTTCCGACAGCGTTGAAACGACGCCTGTAGACGTGTAGGCTATATTTTACTATGTCTTAATATGACAAATTTTAATTACCTCCCTGCTTTCTCGCTACAACGCGCAGTGGGTGATACCGAATTGTTAATAAAATTCAATCAGAAAAATCAAATGCAAAACTTTAAAAAAATACCTAGGCTGTTGCACCTAAAACAAAACGTGGTTTTATGCAAACAAATGATACGACAAAAGGAGAATAGAAAAAATCCTCTCGATATGGATAGAAGATAATATGCTCTTTCGTAATTTTGAAAATTGTTAATTTTGGCACGAATGCTCTTCCGTATGATGGATATAAGATATATAATGCTCTTTCGTAATTTTGAAAATTTTTTATTTTGGCAAGAAATTAGAGTGACTGATCATGAAAGAATGTAATTGTATTTAAAAAAATGTATTTTAAAACGATGTTGTCGAGCTAGATCCCAGCGTCCGCGGAGAGCCACGACGATCTGCAAAAGAATATTTAGGGACAGAACTAGAAAAATAGATTTCAGCAAGGTGAATCGATCTCGGGAATGAACTTTCAGTAAGGTGAATCAATTGTGGATGGGGAGCGCCATCATTTCCCCATTCGGAAATGAAAGATACAGGAACGTGTCAAAATAGGGAATATTAAGGATCCTATGCAATTTAATATATGTGAACCACGATATTCTTGTGTATTCCGGTAATTCGTATTGGCGAGAATTTGTACTCATTCGGCTATTTACCTAATAAGGCCTCATATCACCTGATTCGACTTGTTATCATTACGGGCATGATTGAGAGAATAGTTGTGTGGGTAATGTTTATGCTGGTCGTTATATTATTTAATGACTGACAAAATCAACAAACAACCTCTTGTCCGCAAGGGATTAATAAATTGGAATATATTACTAAAAATCATCACACATGGCCGGGAAATCGTATAAGTTGCTAGAATCAAAATTACGATATGCACATTGTTTTGAATGTGCATTGCCAGTAATTCAAAAGAGGATGTAAATTTGTTCATGGCATTAATAGGATTAGTTTCTTCAAGTGGCGGATAAAAGGTTAGTTGATTTTGATTAAACGTATGTAGCCTAACCTTCTGAATCTAAGTTTTGCTACATATTATCCTGAATGTTACATTGTTTTTGGACCGGATTTGGGACTCTCTTTAAGCCATGTGGCATAACCACATATTTCTTGGTCATATATCCGTGCCTTAGTCGATGTCTGAACGAGCAAGCGCCGAATGCGCGAAACCAACGGAGATTGCTTTAATACAGTAGAGTCGGATCACCTCGGACTGGCAATTCTTGTCCGACTCAAACGTATTCCGAGTTTTATGTACAAAACAGTCATTTGGTAGTATTGAATCCGGGAATCAAACATTTTGCCGACTCACGCATATTCCGACTAATTCATATCCGACTCATGCGTACTCTGCTGTAATAGATTTATTACGTTGCAGTGCAATGAGTATGCCACTACCTAGACGTATACATTTACATTAGTGTAAGATAGAGGAATGTGGCCTTCGATGGACACTAGCTTGACCTATTCCGGGAGATATAGAAGGTCAAGTGGAAATTCGTTTTTGCTACCGTGCAAAAACGAATGTTTGTTCGTTTTTGCGCGACTTTGCGCCCTAGCAAAAACCAAAATAAAACGGAAATTTGATTTTGCGCATTCTCTGTAATGATGATATATTTTGGCCCGAATCAGCCACCATAGTTTTTACTAGGTAGAAAAACGAAAAACATGGAGCAAAAACAAGAAATCATGGAGCATAAACGAGGAAAGTCGTTTTGCGCTATAAATTCTCGTTTTGTGATCTTTTCCATGATTAAGGTTATATAGAAAAAAAATGCATAAAAGCCCCTTTCAGCCATCTTACCTTGCATAATCGGAGAAACAAGGCATTGAATATAACGGGTTTCAAAACGGGTTTACGCATTTCATATCTAATATCACCACCTGCTGTCACAGTGTAGTTGTAGCACGGTATATGTCTATCTTTTATGTAGGCCTACGTGTAGTAATTTCTGATGTAATTTTCTCTTTTTTGGACATTGGCACCAGCTGAAAAAGTTATTATGGCTTATGTGGCGCCCAACCAGTATGTCGTTGTTATGGCTTCATTTTTCGGTATATTTCTGGCTGGAGGAGTTACATACACAACTGGTATTTTCTATTTTGAATGGTTAAATACATTTGGACAAGGTGCAGCCATCACATCGGTTATTCCATCATTGAATCTTTGTTTGTATAACCTTTTTGGTAAGTTAGATTCATCTAACAAATAGATATACTACTACTATACCGGTTAACATGTATATCATCTCAGTTATTTATGTTTTCTGTATTATTTCCTTCAGCTGCTGTTGGAAGTATTCTCATAAATCGATTTGGATTCCGATGGGTGGTCATCTCTGCTGGACTGATTTCATCTGCGGGAATGGTCACGTCTGCATTTGTTTATGACGCGTATTTGCTAATGTTCACTTTTGGTGTAACGACAGGTAACTTAAATTTCTGTATATGCGAGAAACGGTCCATATTCAGAAATTGATAACTCCACCTCACAGCCACTGCATTGCTGAATCGATTGACAATTAGCATCGAACAGTGAAATAATTAATCGTCAGATAAGGGAATCGGCTAACGATGAGGTACCAGCACTAGGCCCCGCATCTAGCCCTAACTAGAGCAGATGAATAATAAAAACAAAAATTATTACACATAAAAAGTCCTCTTAATGTATTTTTGATCAAAATGAATAGATCTATATACTACGAGGTGGTTTGTACGCATTCACCATTCTGTTTGTATTGAAGAAGACACAATTATCCGTGTCTGAAACGTAAGATTACCGTTCTGTTTGTTTAAATCAAATTGTAATTGCTGCAAATTATTTACGATGATATTCTTCTCTCTTATTCTAGGTATTGGTTTCGGTATATGTAATGTAGCTTTTAGTCTTGCGCCGGCGATGTTATTCCCGAAGAGACGATCACTGTTCACGGGATTGGCGCTGTCTGGTATAGGTTGTGGAACCGTTATTCTGCCTCCTATAATAGAACTAACAATCAAAGAATATGGCAATTGGAGAGCTCCGATGTTGATCGTTGGAGGTTTGACACTGAATATCATCGTATGTGGAGCTTTGTTACCTGGATGCGACTTCAAAGCGAGTTCAACAACCTATGAACAAGAACAACCAGGAGTCAAAAGAAACGTTCTTCACCTAGAAATGTTCAAATCGGTTCACTATTTATTATTTGTACTCCATGGATTTCTATTTTCAACGAGTCTATCAGTGATGTATGTACACATAGTGGCGCTGTTACATCACCAGACAGATGTCACAAAGTTTATGTCCGGAATTTTCATGACTTGTTTTGGAATCGCCCGTTTTTTAGGCTCGATTGGACACGGACTCGTAGGACAAATAAAATGTGTCAATATAGTAATTCAGTGCGTTATCGCATGTGTGATTTGTGCATTAGGTGAAATTTCGATGCCGTTCATAACAAATTATTCAGCAATGTTGGCTGTTTCCTGCCTCGTGGCTTTTATGTTTGGACCCTATAATAGTATACATGTACCAATCGCGTCAGACATAGTAGGAAGTGGTCGTCTGTCGCAAGGGTATGGATATTTCTGTATATTTTGTGGAAGTGCGGCGATGGTCGGTGCACCCATTGCTGGAATTCTGTACAGTAACACGGGTAACTACAGTTCGTCGTTCTTCTTCAGTGGAGCTGTTGTACTTTCATCGGCACTTGTACTTCTTCCGTTACGTCGGCAAACTAGCCGCTCAAAGAATGAAACCAAACTCGAAAAATGCGATGAACATTTGTTGGAGAAGTAAAATCTGTTGAGAAATAAAGATCGCATTGTACTTTTCATATATAATGTATTAGATATTTGTCGTTATGTCGTTCGCTTTTACGAATACAAGAAGTGGACAAGCTGCAACTAATGATAAAAAGTGGCAGTACTATGATTTGTTGAACTCTATTCTCGAGACAATTAAAACAGCTGAAACGTAAGCTCATTATACTTCTTAAAATATAGTTTAATTAAACGATTAAACCAAATCACAATGAACTCTTGTCAAATTTTTACGCAATGTATAATCTCCAGCATAATGCACTGTTAATAAAAAAACGAAAGCTGTAATTAACTAATATATTCAATTTTTAATTAACTCTTTTCATGTCTCGTATAGTAATATACAGCAATCATAAAAAATAAGCTTCCTCCTTCGCATCCATGATCAAAATGGCCGAAACGCATGGGTTTCGTTCCGACAAACGTAATGTAAATCGGATTCTAAATGCAAGCATGTGCGGGTTGTTTCGGAGGACAAACTGATCCGACATTCGGATCCGAATATATTCGCTATCTGATACGCAAGCATGTGCGGCTAGCTTTAAGCAGCGGGTAGTTCGGTCGATACGATGTCGAACCGAATGAAACGCTGCGAAGGGAGCGTCGGTCATGTTGACGTGGACCGAGATGCGCGGTTGTATGGATATCCGTCTGAGGAATGGTCAGGGGAATGGAAATGGAAGGTGGAAATAATTTTACTCTGGGAAGAAATCATCCGATATCACCGTATACTATGGATCACCGTATATATATACTATCTATATACTGATTTGCTTTCCAATATTTGGATCAATCAATATGACTGACATAACCGGGAATTTGTTGAAAACTTTGGAGAATTTAGTACATAAATTGTTGGTGGATTCTTGTTAAACGATCTACGAGTATGGACGGGAAGATTACGTGTCCGAACATTCATTTGAAAATAACCGATTATTGGCACTAGACGAAATTGACATAAGATATGTATTTTCGTTTCTTTTTTATCACTGATCATGATCGCCCCCGTCGTGCACGTAAATTTTACTTTCTTTTTTCATTCTCCATCAACCAGAAAATCGAATAAACGATCATTCGCTATAAAGACATACTTCGTCACAAGAGAACAAAACACATATTTTCATTAGCTGTATAGAAAAAGAGCTGAAGTTTATTTTCGTTATACTCAGATATTCAAACACTGATTTTTTCAATTTTCACAGAGTTGTATCACCATTTAGTGAATGTTATCGGTTATTGATAAAAAATGGACGCCAAATCAATTAAAATTCCAAAATTAACGTGTTCTAAACGTATGTATGTTCAATTTCGCTAAAGTTTCAAAATACTCAATATCGATCTGTAAAAAGGAAGCGCATATAGCGTTAAAAGTGAGAAATTACAATTCGTTATTCCGTTATCGTGAACAAGCTGGCGATAGAAATTTAGACAAATCTATATATAAAGATATAAGGATTTACTACATATTGGACATATCAGCAGAAAATCAATTCTAAAAAAGGTTGACCATTTTCAAACGTTTTAAAAAAACCACAATAGAAAACATATAAATAATACAAAGAAGCGTAATAAATTCAGTAAATTATCTCATTTAATCCCTCTCATACGAAGATCATCTCTCTCATTTTCATAGCCGCCCATAAAAGGGAGAATTTACAGAATATATGAATTAAGCTAAGATGTATGAAATAAGGCTCGAAGGAACTTGTTGCGTTTTCTCTTGTGGGTTTTTGTAATTTTGTATATTATCTGGATTTAGTGTGCATGTTTCTATCGGTAGAGATTCAACAATATCTCTTACGTCATCAGAAACGAGCTTCAAATGATCGGAAATGGTATGAGATTTGATAGGATATTAATAAAACGTGTATGGAATGTTTGAATTAGGATTTTTGGTTCAAGATGGCCAATACTGCCATTGCAATGATAGTAACAATGCTGATAGCGCATGCACGACCGGCACCGCTGCATTCCACGTTGTTGAGAGCGTCGAAAAGTTCCAAGTTGCGTTCCATCTGGAAAGGATCAATGGCTTTCAATTTTGGGCAGCCACTGTCAACAGCTGTCTTGAGACAGGTCAGTGACGTTTTGATTTTGCTGAAAAAAAGCACGACATTCATCTAAGATATATATATGAAATTTTTGACTGGCTTAAAACCAGGGCCCAGTAAATAAAATAAGATTAGTCTTAAATTCAATTAGTTTTAATTGTTGGTCATCGGCAACTTATTCTAGATTTAGAGATAATTTTTTTCGAGAAGCCGGCGACCATTGCACAACCAGATTGTACATTCAAGACAAATGAGATTCGAGAATACTTACGAACATGTGACAGTGTTTGCTGGTACCTGACATTTCTTCAGCTCGGCATTAATCTTTGTTAAACACGCATTTTCTTGGGTCAAAGCTAATGGAATAAAGTTATCATTTATTATAAATCAGTAATGTGAGTGCGGTACAGGTCTATTAGAAGGATTTTGATGTTATGACGAAAAAAAAATAGACAAGAAAACTAACTCAGAAGTTGACTGACACCTTAGAAATGTAATATGTTTAGATATATCAAATATTCTTATCAAAGGGTACTAGCTTCGTTCGATTTATGACTGTTTTCAGAATCGAGCTCGTTGCCGTTGCGTATAGAATTGTGAAGTATTGTGTTCCAGAAAATTTCCTTCTTTTGAATTGAAAAGAATTAACCCGACATGATGTTTATGAAGGCATGATTATGATCAAATGAATAAATAATTCCATTGAACACATAATTGTCATAATTAATTGATAAGCATATACTGATGACGTATTTCTTACCAATAATGCTTAATTAGGATATTATTGTAACGCTATTAGGAAGTCAGCAAATAGTTCTTATTTTCTTTCACACTTTCTTGATACCACATACGATCAAAACTCACTTTTTTCGTTTACACATTCATAATCAATGACCGCGGCTATATCGTTACCATCTTTCGGCAGACCTAGATTTTTGGTCTCTGTTGGACAATTTTCAACGAATTTATCCGTGCATTTGAGATATTTCACAACGGTTTGATAACTTGGTTTGTAAGTGCTAAAGTTGAAAACGCAAAATTTCATTTATCGCTCAGAAAGAAAACATAAAAATTTAATGTATTGAAAATAGAATGAGACCTAGTAGTATACTAACTTTGTGCATTTTCCGTTGACAGCTGCGATATAAGTTGGAATGTCCTCGGCATTGCTAGTTAATAATTTGACTTGTTGTGAGCCCGTCTTTATTTGACCCTCGGCCGTGCCTACCGCGGCTAAATCAGCTGCTCCCAAGCATGTTTGGAAATCCTTCTTGTTTGTGCATACGTAGCTTGCGTCAGCCGTCCTCGTGTAGATAACTATATGATACATTTAAAAAAACAAATATTCATTGAGAATTTTCATTAGCTTGTTTAACAATATTTCACTGGGAGAACACATGAAATTACACTATTTGTGACTATAAAACACGCCGAGGTTTACCATATATTGTAATGATTAAAAAAATAGCGGACAAAGCACCCATGGCGTCCGTTGACAGAAGTGGGTACTCCACAATATTCCAAAAACCTGATTTTGTCGTTTATCCACATACAGAAAACCGAAATGATGATGCAAGCAATCTAATAGCGTACGCGTATCGGTAAAAACGTGCATTATACTTATCTATAGATATTGTCGCCGAAGTTACGATCAATAAATAGGTAGTTAGGCGTAAGAATATGATATTCAGCTTGTATTCATTGCCGAGAGCTCAAAATATGAAGTCGATCTGTAATGGTAAAGACTTTGCCGACGGCGTATATGCAACTTCAGTTAATAATGATGACATTTTTATCATGACTGGTTTATTTCGTTGAATGGCTTCTTAATACAGAAGTATTCTGACGCCATTACGTATAAAAAAATATTTTTTCGTGGCACCCAGAATTCATTTTTCTATTTTCTTCGCAGCGGTTATTTCTGCGCCAAGATTTACACACCAAATAGTTCATAAATGGTGATTTGAATTTAAATACTAGTGCTTTTAAGTGAAAAAAATAATCCCCGTGGAGAACATGATGCATTTTAATTCATATATCGTATTGAGTATTTCTTGGTGCGCATATAGTGCATTTAGCGTTCGATTATCGGATCCGTTATTCCATAGACTATATATAGAAGAGGAATATTCTATTTGGTTTATCGGATCCGATAATCCGGCGCTAAACCTGCCATGCGTAGGCTAGTTAATATATAAATCAAAAATATTTTCATAAATGATTCAATTACGCAGAAATTACAAAAGTAGGTATATAATCATAAATGATAACTGAAAAAATATAGATTTTTCTGTGGATCTTGTCTACCAGTCGTTTTATGATTGAAAAACCAAATTATTCACATGTCATTGCGTGTAGAATAATGGTACAGACGATATTTCTATTTCATTGTTCAAGAACAAACACTTCTCCACAACCACAAAAAAATACCTCTACAATTACCATGTGTATCAAGATCCATTTTGACCAAATTACTCGAGTGACATAGAATTCAAGATCACTTTAAGACTAAGAAAATACATTTTTGGCACTTGTTATTGTTCTTTATTCGAACAATTTTTTCAGCGATCAGAAAGTATCTAGAATTTTATTCACAGCTAAATACTAGAAATAGTTAGCCAAAAAATTTTGTCAACAAATTTTGATAATTTATTTATGTTTTCAAAGTATCATACAGCCCAGAATCGGTGAACCGAATCAACTATATTTTAGATTATACTTATAATTACTCATTCTCGGAATATGAGACCAGAAATTACGACAGTAATGAGATGATGTCGCAACTATTATCTATTTAGCTAAAAATTATATCTGATCAATACACGATCGTGTTTTCCCAAGAAGTGACAATTTTTCCTTACTCGACAAGGTAAAATCGTCAACTGGTGTCAGTATCGGATTATTATACGGTTATTTTCAATCCCTCCCAATAATTGCCAAAATGTCTAAATTGTTTCCTTACGTCAATTGATTATTATCTACCGGTATTAGTTTTTATCCCATTAACTATCCTTTAACTATCCTACCCCTAAAATTCATACGACCACACCCACAGCGATCGCGTCATCTGCCTGTGGTGGCTCGGATGCGCTCAAAAATGAGCGAATATGAATAATTTGACAAAATTCTACATCATCCCATATATGCACGTTTGAAATTCAGAAGAAATATCAACCCACTTTCAATGGATTTCAATGCAAATTGATATGCAAATTCATCCATGGATAAAAAAGATGAATATTTTTCTGAGATAGTTTCAAGTTATAACTTTAAAACGTGTAAGAAAACATCATATAAATTTCCTCATCTGTATATTGCAAATCTAGAATCTACATCTTAAAATTACTTTCAGCTAAGGAAAAAACACATAGTGAATATTGTACCGAAACGAGGTTCGTTACAAATTATCTACTTCTAAAAAAAATTCTTAGTCTTAATCATTAATTATAAAATTATTTATTCATTCTCTATTCATATAATAACAATAAATGATCCAATTTTCTCACCTTGCGCTACAAGTAAAATTAGTGTCAGCTTCATTTTGTTTTTTTCAGAATCTAACCACCGACGTTAACAGTGCAAAACTTCAACTGTCCTAACAAACCAAGCCTAACTGACTGAAATGTAATTATAATTCATGAAAAGTCGACCACATGTCTCCGATAAAGAAAACCCCGTATAAACGATACCCGGTCGAGTGTATACAGCCTGGTCACGTGACGTTGTCGAGATGGAATTTTTTTTTACCAGCGAGATCTAATATCATTTACTCAAATATGGAGAACGCGCCATAACTTCAATCGATTCATGATAATTCAAATCGTATACTTTGATAGCCGTACACCTCTAGTTGTATGTGCAACTGGAAATCTGAAAACAGCGGTACGAGAATCTATGACTCCTCAATAATCCACATAGATTGGAAAACGAATCACACCCCCATTTTTATAGATCTTCAGTAATATCTGATGATAACCATTTAGAGGGAGATATCTGACGATGGCCAGATATGTTCTTAGAGAGAATGCTCCTGATGGGCATACCCAGGATTCTTTGAGGGGGGTCCACTTTGAGGCTATTCCCTTTTTCCCTATCCATAAATTTCGGATGGAACACTTTAGACAACTTTAATAAGTTCATTCGCGTATGAGTTCATACGTATTCTTTTCGCTGATGTTAGAAATTACCTAATAATTGATTAAGATATATATATGTATATATATATACATGTTTTCCGGAACCCCTGGACCATGCGGTATTTAGGTACATAAACAATATATGTGTATAGAATCCAAATCAACTACATGTAGTTCTTTATTCAGTATTTGTGCAAATTCTGATATGATATCGTTAGTGTTGTTTTCGCTGGTAATGAATTACTTAAACTCTCTATCGGTGATCTAATTTTTTCCAATTTGTTTATGGAGAATGAAATTACAAGTATTACTAAATTTATATTTCTCAAAGCATAGACACAGTTTTAGAATTTCGATTTTACATCAATACATAAAACAATTATATGTACACAGGTGGTCTAGGCGTGTAATTGAGACCCTCAAGTGAATTATGAAGCGAAAAACAAATATCATATGTAAAAGTGTACACGTATAGCGTTGTTACAGTTAATCAGCTCGCCTAAGTTGTCGGGTCCCAATTTTCATATAAACATTATTTCATTTCTTATGAAAGACCCGTCGTCTTAAGTTCCACAAAAATATGGATCTCAAGAGTGACGACTTAAGGGTCAGGTTTAGATTATCAAATTATACTATTATCAGATTAAGAAATTGTAATCGCTTTGC
>JAYMFW010063659.1:0-10861 GCA_036785005.1 Tubulanus punctatus | reverse complement strand
ATATTGATTTTACAATGAATTATGATATTTTCTCGCTATATGAATCAAAGGAAATATTACATACAACGTAAGTTAAAGATGAAAGGTGGGATTCTCTTCCATAATCTATGGTTGCACCTATATAACATGATTTATTTTACATAGGCATGAAAATTAATGAGTGGAATCGCATTTGTTAGAGATGTTAATTGATTTCGGTTGGACATTATTTTCTTCGTGAAGCCACGTGTGGAGGACCAACAAATGAATGTGCGTCACGTGAAGTAGCATCGCCGAATTTCTGCATTCATATAATCAAAAATACATAAAGCGGAAATGAACGATATCGTTTTCTAAAATCTATATTGATATAGAGTACCATAATTTCGTTTCAGAGCGTGAGTGTCGATATGAGCTTTTTAATGAATAGAGAAGTGAACAATTCCCATACATATGGGCCTTCTATAGTCTATGGTTTGAGCGTCGGGTGCAAATAATAATGTTTTTTTAACGTCATAACACCATCAATTTAGGGGGTCTGGGTCCATGCTCATCTATTTCTGATCATATAATTAATTTCACTGAGTGCATAAGACTGGTCTAATGCCTATATATTTTATGCGTTGTTTTAAATTTTGCAGTATTCTAATTGAGTAATTAATATATCTACGAAATTTTCTGGAACCATCAACAAAAATGCTGATACGCTGTACCACTTATTTCGATGCAAATTATAGTTATTTTTCGATACTGCCGGATTGTTTTGGGATAACAATTATACATGTATTATATCGGTGTGTCGTTTCTTAATGTAGATAAGAACACAGAAGTTAACGAAAAAATTACGAAAAAAGGTGAGGATGATTGATTTTGACTTGTAACTCCTAATCTTTTAAGTATAGAATCTACAAGCCGAAAACAGTCCAGAAACCCATCTGTTCGCATAATGGAAACTTCTGAGTCACAATTTTCTCATAAAAAAATATGTTTTAACCTCAATTAACCTCTACCAGTGTGAACATTAATTGAAGCGACTACCTGATTTGACGCTTCAAACACTTTGTTTGTAAACCATGTTATTTCCATTTTATGATCCTAAAAACCTCTGCACGGAACTTTCTATTAGTCAGACAATATACCGTGAAATTCACACAGGAGTCGAGCATTGTCGTGAAAAGGGAAATTTGTCTTAGGATCATTCGATTTACCATATTCATAGACTTAACACTCAGTCGATCTATACAATAAGGAAGCTCACAAATTATATAAACAAACACGACGACGGTGACCATTTTGTATAAACTAGAACCTTTCTCTTTAGATGAAACTGTCCCTATTAGTGATTTGCGTCTTTCCCGTGCTCGAGCGAACAATACAAACAGAATGAAATTGATGATCAACAAACTTGAAATAGGCAGAAATACCATACCATATGTGACGAAATAAACTCTGTTATCCACCAAAGGGGCCAGATATTTCTTTACAATGGTGAGATAGGTTACGTCTGTATACTCCGGCCAGAAAACTGTATAGGTATACTGTCCTGGTTTGAGACAAGGCCATTTCCACAAACCAGGTAATTTACCAGTTGCGGTAAACACAGCTCCAAAAAGTATGAACCCGAGAAAAGTGAATATAAAACACAAAACGTTTACAGTTTTTGGTTTCCAGAACTTTCTATAATTCAATGGTAATAGGATAACAATAAGTCTTTCTAAACTGACAATAACCACAGACCAATTCCTGACAAATTGAGACGGATGGAACCAAATGTAAGCGACGATTATGAACCACCAACCGAACATCCAGTCACTGTAACGGAAAAGCAAATCGCCCAGATTACTGTAGATGAAATACGTCCGCAACGGAAACATCACAAATGAAGACAGGCAAAAGAGAAGATCGAAGATTGCCAGAAGGAAGAGAGTATGGTACGAGTCATTACGAAACCTCCTTAAAATAATTATAGTCAATGAATTCAACACAATTCCCGCCATCGATACGGGACCCATCGTCATGTATACGTACACGGTGAACTGATAATCCCATCGTATCGGTGGAATATTGGCACAAAGTTGAGAAATATTAACTGCTGATATTTTCATCGGTATTCAAATATTCACCCGGTGAGGACGTATTGTATTTTTCAATTACCTTTGAACAATCTAACTTAGGCGAACAATTGGATTTATGTGTTCATTATTTCACCAATTTATGATTTCCACTATAAGCATTAGTCCATTGTTATTTCACCTCGAGATACGCTGTGCAGAAAATCAATAGTTGTATTTCTTGCATATCATCTCATATGATTCATAAAATTTATCCAATTCAAGGAAAAAGTTTAGAGGCAAGTTACTCATTGTGTGTGTACATGTGTATGTGTTTAAAACAGCGTATACGTGGCTATGAAAGAAACTGAGTTTTATTATATATGTTATCTATTAAGGTGCAGTTGAAAATCTCTTCATATAATTCGCAGCCCCCTTAAAATCATATCTATGAATCTAAATTCTTGTTTTGAATAATTGTGCAGAAGGGTTTTTTCCTAAAAATTCTTGAATTTATAGATTAACTATGTTCATAGTTAAATTTCAAGTTTTTAGACTTTCAACAATCTATATGTAATCATTGATTAATTTAATTTACTCATTATCTATAAATCTAGTTTTTCCAATAGATGGTTTTGATAGAATAAAGTTTTTAAATTTCGGAATATTTGCTTGTCCCCAAAGCAAAGTTTGACAGTTAGCTCTTTGAATATGAAGTCTGGCTGTATGAATTGTGGGGGCAAAGTCTCGGGTGCCTTGCATTTACAGAATAGGTGCACGCGTCCTTTGTCGCAACAGTCATATGGAACCTCGTAAACTCTACATATAAATGCCTCGGCCATTTGGGCTCCTTCCGCAGACAAAGTTTCAGATTTCCCTAACTCGTTCAACAGTTTGTGACGCTGTAGAAAAATATCCCATGATGGTTTCTTGGAGTGCCCAAAAATTAGGATACAGTGTCACGCCTGGTTATTGCGTGGAAAGCGAGTATTGTTTCTAGAACTCGAGTGATCACAATTCCATGAATTGGCATATACCTAGGGACTTTCGAAGTCCCAGCTTTTAACCAGGGTTTTTTACTCTGCATCTCCTTAAGGTGAGCCATGAGTAGAATGGCAATGTCCGTATCACTTGCTGCTACTTCTATGTGTTCGGCACCTGAATGAATACAGTGCAGAACTACTCTGGTATCAACCTCTTCATGGTTTGATCTAAGCATACTTGTATCAATCCCAGGGTTACATGTTCTCACTTCCAATCCCAATCCACCAGCAACAAAAAGAGTAGTAGTTTTAACAAAAAGAGTATTTCCACTTGGTGCTGCCCGTATGATCATCCAATTATCAGACAAAAAAGCAGAAAGGTTTCTTCTGTTCTCCGATAAAGCCAAAAAGTCATTCCAGTTAAAAGGTGACGGAACGTCCTTATTCTCAACAAGACGACGAGTAGTGGATACCTTTTCTTTCGTATTCCCTTAGTACCATCTTTAATAGAGGTGTCCATATCCTTGTAGGAATCAAATGTGACAAAAATTCTGTCAAAATTCTGACCAAATTTGAGAAAATGATTTACAAATCTGTCATCGTAATCCCAAATGTCTTTGCTTCACAGGGTTTTCCAAAAGCCACAACTAAGGCCTGACCATCAATCACGAGGCTTGAATTTCCACCCTTGTCTGTTGGACAGTTCACATCCTTGGCCAGTAGCTACACAAGTACTGCCTTGTCGCCTGACCTGAGGGACTCTACTTCCTCTGCAATACTAATGGGAACATCAACAACCTCATGGCTTAGAATTTTATCGAGATTAACTAGTCTGCCTGCTTGATATACAGCAATCAATCTCCGCAAAATTTGTCTATTTGATTTCACGATTTTTTCCTTTCCTCTTGCTTTGTCCGTTTGGATGGCCCAAAACTGCTTCGTAAAGTCTAAATATTCCTGTATGTACATGTATCAATTTTATTTTAGGCTGCATTTTTGCGTGAACCCGTTGATGAAGCTGTTAAAACAAAGATATTACAGTTGAATAGGGATGGTGTGCGCAAAACCTCCGAAATGATACGACACATAATGAACTTTTTCGTGGAATGGATAAGCCAAATCCAACAAGGCGCCGATATTATCCAATACACCGCGACATCAGAAATGCAATGCTGGAAGCCAAGGGTGAAAATCGTCACTGCATGGTGGGTGTTCGTTTCATCAATCGTATTGTTTTCATCAAAAATACATTGTTTTGTTTTGAATAAATGCTGATAGTCATATATATGGTGTTTCTATATTTTCAGAATGTTCTTATGTTCCTCATATGCATACAAGAAGTAAATGAACAAGCAACTTTTGATAAACTATAAGTACAGGTGGTATGCACTCTGCAATATTATAATTTTGAAATGGGATATTTTTAGGTATATTGAGATTAATGTGTTTGCGTCCGAAACCTACAGAAAATACAGTCCTGATGTCCCTCCATTTCTTCACAATCGTCCAAGATACTTCATTGATCACGTAACATCAAGAATGCAGTCATCACTGAATAACGACTGTAGCTCTAGGAGATGACCATTTTGATGTGGTGATTGATGCGACCTGCTTCCAGTAAAAGATACTCTGTTACTTCGGGTATAAACTGTAGTTTATCATCATGTTCATGCAAGGACTCTGGCTACTTCATAAACTACAATGTAAGCATATGTGTGCAGTTCTTTTGAATGTATCAATGTGCTCTGGGGAAGCCTTGGAACTGCTTATTTGTCTAACCCAACATTTTCCCTTGATGAGGTCTGTGTGCCTGTTTTCACATATACTGATACATTCTGCGGCCGATTTTTTTGCTGGAGGACCGCGAGTCCAGGAGTCCAATCCTTATTGTATCGTCGACAAGCTTTGTCTCCGGTCCGCCTCAAGGTCAAAGGAGTCAAACGAGAAACAAGTTCTTAGACTATGAGAATTATCGAAAAATGCTACATACATATTTTATAGTCGTAAGAGCTGCCGATGTCGCCTTCGGTGACAAAACTGGATTCTGTCAGAACTGAAAATGCGAGAACATTACATTTACGACATTATCATGACAGAATAATCCATTCCCTGAAAATGTGATGAACTGAAAATGCCAGAATAGGAATATGATAGAACATACTTCCCTGAAACGGGTAGAATCATCCGCAGTCGCACAGGTTCCTTGGCACAGTTGTAGGCAGAATTTGCACAACAAGAAATAAACAGAATGCCACCTCAGGAAAATTCCATAGGCCTAACATGATTCCGTCTGACAAGAAAATGGCAGAATTCTGTCATTTTCCGGCAACGGATTTTTCTGTCCTTTTCCTGCTTGTGCATTCCGGTTCTCGTATTTTCAAACCATGCATTTTCTGTCATTTTCCAGAGATGTATTTTCTGTTAAATTCAAGTGCTGCATTTTGCAGTTCTGGTATTTTCTGTTCTGGATAATGCAGTCAACCCCATATCCAAGCAATATCCAGAACTACATTTTCAGCATATACCTACTCGATCATTAGTTTGATAAAGACATTAGTTTTTATTAAACTCCATGTGGTAATATCGTGTTACATTAGTAGGCCTAATTAATGTAACACGATATTACCACATGGGTGTAGTTAGCTTTAAATCTCGCTGTTTTGGATTTCAATTAACTCGAAACTTTATCTTTCGGTCCTGTGCACCATGAATAAAACACCAGTTAATATTTCTCAGCTTTGCGCCAATATTCCACCGATACGATGGGATTATCAGTTCAGCGTTTACGTATACATGGCGGCAATGGGACCTGTCACGATGGCGGGCATTGTGCTGAATTCATTGACTTTAGTTATTTTAAGGAGGTTTCGCAATAACTCATACCATACCCTCTTCCTTCTGGCAATCTTCGATCTTCTCTTTTGCCTGTCTTCATTTGTGATGTATCCGTTGCGGACGTATTTCATCTACAGTAATCTGGGCGATTTGGTCTTCCGTTACGATGACTGGATGTTCGGTTGGTGGTTTATCTTCGTCGCCTTCATATGGTTCTATCAGTCTCAGTTTGCCCGTAACTGGCTTGTAGTTATTGTCAGTTTAGAAAGACTTATTGTCATCATGTTTCCATTGAATTACAAAACTTTTTGGAAACCGACAACTGTCAACATTTTGTGTTTTATATTAACGGTTCTCGGGTATTTATTTTTTGGTGCTAATTTCTCCATCCCCAACAATTTACCTGGCTTGTGGAAATGGCCTTGTCTCAAACCAGGCCAGTATACATATACAGTTTTCTGGCCGGAGTATACGGACATTACTAATCTTAGTCACATCAAAAGACTGTTTCTTCCTTTAAAGTTTGATCATAAAAAAGTCATAATGTACGGTATGGTATTTCTTCCTATTTTGGCTCTAATGGTTATCAACGTTATCCTGTTTGCTCTGTTCATTTGGACGAGAAATAAGCGTAAATCGTTAGTAAGGGGCGCTATGAGTCAGAGAAAAGACTCGAGTACCAGTATATTGAAAATGGTCACCGCTGTTGTGTTTGTTTATATAATTTGCGAGTTCCCTTCTTGTCTAGATCGCCTGCCAATTAAGTTTCCGGGTGTAGATGCGATGATCCTGCGAAAAATATCCCTTTTCATGACAATGCTCGATTCCTGCGTGAATTTCACAGTATATTTTTTTACAAATAAAAAGTTTCGTTCACAACTGACCACCATCGTAAAATGATTACATGACCGAAAAACGTGGACAAATCAAGCTATTTTCTTTTCGTTTCTTTAGGACTTTTTTTACAATACATCTACCTTGTACTCACATTAATTATAAGTAATTGAACATTTCGTACGGTGAACCAACAAGAAAGTGCATCACGTGTCGTAGCATCGCCGATTTCCGCATTCATATAATCAATTAGGAGGAAATGCAAAGATATCGTTCCTAAAATCTGTATTAATTTACCGAATTTCGCTTCAGAGCGTGAGCGTTGAAATGAGCTTTTTAATGAATAGATAAGAGAATAATTCCCAAGCAAATGGGCCTTCTATAGTCTATGATTTGGGCGTCGGGTGAAAATGGTAATTTTTTTTTATATCATAACACCATTAATTTAAGGGGTCTGGGTCCAGGTTCATCTATTTCCAATCGTAGAAGTAAGGGGTCATCCATAAAGTACGTACGCTCGGAGGGGGTCACGCCAAAAGCGTACAGCCTATGCTAAAGCATTATGCCAAAAACGTTCAGGAGCGTACAGGGGGGAAGGGGGTCTGAATTTTACCTATTTTGTGCGTACGTAGGCCTACTTTATGGATGGCCGCTAATTTCAATGAGTGCAGACTGGTCTAATGACTATATATATATTTCATGAGTTGTAAATTTTTTTCAGTATATTGAAGGCCCTAATCTAATTGAGTAATTCATTTCTACGGCATCCAAAAAATGCTGATTTGCTGTTTATATACTTATTTCGAAGCAAATTATATTTTTCGATACTGACGGGTTGTATTGGGATAACAAATATACATGTATTGTATGAATGTAAATAAAAACATAGAAGTTAACACAACTCAGAAAAAAATCACGAAAAAATGGCGAGGGCGTTCGATTTTGACTTGTATGTGCTAAGAAAGAGAGTATGGTACGAGTCATTATGATACCTCCTTAAAATGAATATAGTCAATGAATTCAACACAATGCCCGCCATCGTTACGGGAGTCATAACTATGTATACGTAAACGTCGAACTGATAATACCATCTTATCGGTGAAATATTGGAACAGAGCAGAGAAATATTAACTGCTGACATTTTCATCGTTATTCGGATATTCACCCGGTGAAGACGTATTGTATTTTTCAATGGCCCTTTAACAAACAGGGAGTTGTAATATTACAACTCCCTGAACAAACTAACTTGAGCGAACAATTGGATGTATGTGTTAATATTATGATTTCAACTGTAAACATTAGTCCAATTTATTTCATCTCGAGATACGCTGCGCAGAAAATCAATAGTTGTATTTCTTGCATATCATCTCGGATGATTCATAAATTTTATCCAAATCGAAGACATGGATTATTATCTTGATGTTCAAACTAAAATGGTGAAAAAGTTGAGAGGCAAAAGTTACACATTGTGTGTGTACCTGAAGTCCCAAGTGGGCTAAAATGTAACACCCTCGTCATTTTTCGGAATTGTCACAAAAATTATCTATTTCGAATTTCTTAAAAAGAAAGACACGCTCCCCACGACTCCTGCCCCTGATGACAAATAAAGACATTGTCTGAAAATATCTCGGTTAAAACAAAAAATTACTTGAGATTAGAATTCATGCGTTAAAGCTTAGCGAACTGTAGCCTGGAATTAGACGTGATCAGACTACTGGTATTCAGTTGACGAGATTGGTCAGACTCATCGACGTATGTATTAAAGAACAGCAGGAAACCAGGGCTTAATTAACACCACCACGCAATGGTTATAAGGTTTTTTATTGTGAAAAAGGTTTTTCTTTCTATCTAGCATCTCTCGAGCCCAAGGTACTGGTCTATTAATGAATTCGGCTGCCGGATCCTATATTAACTTGGGGAGCCACTAAGTAAGCCTTACGCTTACTGAGCGGGTGCGTGCCTAATTTGTTCTGGTTTTACGTTATACAATCTTTTTACATGGGTGACAGGTCAAACAGCAGACAATATTCTGAGTGATGGATCTTGGAATTAAGGCATCAAATTTAAGATTCAAAATAATAGCTAAGAAACATATTCGCGAAATTGTAACATTTGAAAAAAAATAAAATCTATTAGATTACGATTAAAACCTGTATGCAAGTACACCATTTTGTTGATCATTGATAATCCTCATTCGATTACTTAGTGAATATGATGCGTATAATAATCTCAAGTAATTTCTTTAAAAAGTTCTACCATGGTCTTACGTCAGCGTTAATTTCGGAGTGCCCCGGAAAGCTATGTCTTTGGTCCTCTTCTTTTTTATCTATATCATCGAGCTTTATCTGAATTTGAAATATTCTAAATGTATACTCTTCGCTGATTATACGAATCTACGTAATCTGAACAAGCATATTTGAAAGTCTTATTTGATAATACCATAACTCGACCTAATGGGAATTCCAGGTACTAACTCACATGGCAGCCCTGTATTTACAGTGATAAATCTCTAATAAAATGTATTGCCAGCAGTAGATACTGAGCGAAATCATTGGTTTAATCCCATAAGAAAATATTTTCAATTCAAACAAACATTTGTATATAATGAGATGGAGGTTACTGCAATGAATCCTCAATGCTCTACCCCTAATGAAAAAATGCGAGATATTTTACCCATCATATTGACTAAGTCCCCAAAATGAGGCCTAAATGAGGCCTTACCTGGAGTCCGGGATCCAGATAGCTTTAGAATGGAGTCTGACGTCCAGTTGGAAAACAATATGGAGTCCGGAGTCCAAAATCTGGAACAATCTGACATGAATGAAAAACACTTATTAAGTCTATGTAGAAGTTATATTTTAATCATATATTTCAATCTGTAGTCAGCAAAACGGCTGGAAAACTTCGGGATTCTGCCACTTTTTTATGCATTTTGGGTGCCTCGCTCTCATCGGAGCTTGAATATAGCAAAAACTTGCGGAGTCCGGTGTCCCGAGAGTCATCGATATCCAGCGTCCGGTGATTTTAACGACTTGGGCTCAGAAAATAGCCGGCGTCCAGCGTCCAAAATACCCTTTCGTAGGCCCCCCATCAATCCGCTCGTTTTTATTAAACAAAACTGTACATCAATTCTTATGAAATCTACTATTCGAACAGTCACACTTTTGTTGTTAGATTAAGTAAATGACGAAACCACCTCACCAGAAAAAATTCGTTGCCATTGAAAAAAAACACTAATGTTAAAGGCACTTTTTCATAAAGAAAATATGACATGTGAATATACATCTACAGTACCTGAAAATGTGAGGAAAGACATACTCTTCACAATTTGTAATATATTAATTCATGTTCGATCGACTCTGGGTACTGCCTTTGATTTTATCCAGTTAACTTGTTGCATCATTCAACACCATTTGATAATAAAGCGTAAATCAAATGCTCAAGTTCTGGCAGAATTATTCTTAGAGAAAGTGCCGATCAATTATATGAAATTGGCATTTTGAATGGTCTCGACTCAGACAACTCAAATTCCTTTTAGTTGACTAATTATTACTACATTAAGTAGTTCATTATTCCGAAACGCATACCATACATCATATTCCAGGCATATAGAGATCATAAAAGATGCGGATCTGATCAAATTATTTGACACATTGAATATCCAACTTTTGGCATATATACCTGTCGATCTATTGCAGCTTATTGTCCTTCATCGTCATGCAGTAGTATCATATAAACGTTTGAATGTGCAAATTGTTTATTTACTGATTGGGTAAGTCGATTATGAGCAATGAGTCCATTATAACGGGTGGCGTTATAACGTGTAAGATTTGTTATATTACAGAAGGAAAACATTATTGGAAATCTTCACCAAGTTTTAATAAGATCGTGTAAAAACGATAAGTATTTTCTAAACAATTTTTTTGAACCAAACTTGGTTCTAGAATCATAGTTTTTACATGTGTATTGAACGATTATAAACTCTGCAATCTAGAAGACTGTATTGTGCTGCCATCGATTGGTTGAATATGGCGGCATTGTATGGACGAATATTTGAATATGATCTGTTTTGCTATGTGCGCCCGTTAGTCTAGTGGTTGAGGCGTTGACTTGACGTGCAGTGGCTTCGAATATCGAGTTCGAATATCACTAGTATATCGTAATTTTAAACCCGAGGCG